>VTPC01001902.1:163292-175237 GCA_011009095.1 Ignelater luminosus
GTACAATTTCTTTTTTATCGTAATAAATTGATTATACAATAAGGCAAAAAATAAACATTTAACGTTTTCCTATCTAATAATTAATAGAATGCGTTGCTTCAGATAAAATATAGGATAGAATAGCCGTATAATATTCGGGGAGTATTTTAGAACCGTCAGCACGATCATTATGTGGTAAATTTACAGCTATAGATGAAACGATCCACTGCAACACCGTACAAAACCCACTATACATCCAGATTGATATAGTACTATACTGCTGCTATGGTTTTAACCTTCCTATAACTATGCACGTACTTATTGTTAGTTTAAATGAAACATTGACCCTTTTACCTCTGTAAAATTTCCATAATTAATCAAAAGAGGTTTTGCAGTTTTACTATCTTAAAACATAAATAGTAGGAATACGTGTATTTAACGACCAATAAAGTTTTCTTTTTCTTGAAAATGTTCTTTACTAATGTATAAGTAAGTTCATTCGCATCTCTATAGGAAGTTGTTTATTTACTTATGAAATGCTTTGATAATCACTCAATCATTATGTAACAAATGTGATAATTCAGACTTTTAACTTAGGATGTGTCTCAACATTAGTTAATTCATCATTTTAAATATAATTATTATAGTTACTGATTAAATGATTACGACAACCCTGTCATACCGCCGAACTTGTTTTTGAATATACGGATCGATACAATAATTTTCACAATACGGCTATAACATTCACTTTTATAACATCCTCATTACTGCGATACAAGTTTCTTTATACATGGTGTTGTAACTTACTGAAGACATAAGAATTTTAACATGGAAAAATTATTAGAATCAGAGTTTGTTAACGCTAACTTGGCATTTTCAATTTCCTGAAATGCCATTTTTCATTTATTTACATTACTCTTAATGCCTGTAGTTGGCGTAAGCAAGCTCTGATTCTAATAATTTTTTATGTTAAAATTCCTATGTTTCTAGCAGCCAAAAACGCCCTGTACATTATAATAAACTTTCAGGTAGGTACTTGCTGTATTATAAATTCACTACAACCACTACAACTTATCTCAGATATCAGTTAGTCATGACGATTTGACAGATTCCATTCCAAATACTAATTGTCACAATGACAGTCAGACCCGAAGCTGTATAAAGTAGTGACCTAAAAGTTAATTTCTAGAATCAAAGAGACGTTGCCATTTCCATTTCACTTGTTCGCTTAAAAGTTTGAAATTATATAGCTATCAAATATCAGAGAAGTGTTTATAAAAGTTCCTGAGCCTAGTTGGCTATGGAATCTAATTTTGATGTGTCGCCTCGTTGATTTATTTCAATAACTAATACGTATTTGTTTTCTGTCATTTGTCAATTGCAAATATGTCACTGACTTGCATTTAGCAATTTAGTTATAATCTTGTGCTGAAATTTGTTGTATTGTTCCAAATTTTTTCTAATTGGGCTTATTGTACGAAAAAGTCTTTTTCAAGACTAAAGTTGTTCTTGTGTTGTGTTTGCTTAATCATAGTAAGGCTCTTACATACTGTAACATTAAAAAATGTTAATGAAATTTATTTTCAGCATTGTAAACAATGGTCTATACTGTTCAACAAGACACGTTTATCGTTATGTCTTATTACCGGAATGGTGTAGTTCAGCAGGGAAATTCGACATATTCTATTCAAGCTTGCAAAGATGAATTTAAAATCTGACTTCCTGATGTTAATGGTCCGGATAACGCTTTAGTTACTCACATTTAAGATGCAGTTAGTCGATCTGCTAGAAAAGGATTTGTTGAGAAGAGTAAATCTTCAGGAAGACCTGAAGCTGTCGAATAAGTGAGACAAGTAATTGAAGAAAATTCACAAACCTCACTTTGCAGAATTTCACTTTATTTAATTATTAATTATTATTATTTAAAAAGTTATTTTTTAATTTCATTTAATGTAATCTATGTTCTATTATGGTATTTGTAATTGTATTAGTATTTATGGTGTTAGCTATATACTGAATGTTTATTTTTGATGTTGGTGTGAGCATATGCATAAGCTTCATTAATAAATTGCAGACCATATTTTTTTATTTTGTAACTATTTTTCTTTATTCTTAGCTAGTGACATCGAAAAGAATGTGTTCTTTAACACTTTATTTTAGATTAGTTGCATTCCTTCACATTCATTCTTTAAAAAGAACATAAGATTAGACAACCATGATAACAACAATGCAATGTGTGTAACGTGACAAATATTCTAATATGGTATATATCCTGCTTTTCAAAAGGCGGCAAATACAGCCGCAAGATTAATTTCGCAGCCCATGGACTTAGGAACTTTTATAAACACTTTGTAGTGTAACGCTTTCCCTATATTCGTTCTGTATCATCTAATGAATCCTTAAGGACGTTCCCAAGAAAACATACCCAGAAAATAAATTTTCTTAAGATTTTCTTGAACATTTGAAATCGAAAATAACAAATATATTCCTGTAAAGAAAATTGCAGCAAGTGGTATTCGCTCTTCAGAAATCTACTATTTTTTAATCATGAAGTCATTGTTTATGCTATGTTAAAAATGTCAAACATACAATTGAGTCCCAATTTCGATGCTCGCTACCGGGATCTCGGAAATTGTAAGAGATTCGAAGTCGGTTAAATTAGAAGTTTTGGCTATTTTGGAGATCAGTTTACTTATGCTTTTGTTTTTTCAAAAAAATTTACGGCTTACTAGATATTTGCTAAAAACGAAATTATCTTATTTTTTTTTAAATACTTAGGTGTATACCTATGAAATGAGACTTTTTTTTTCAATTTTAAACGTTTATTAACAAAAAAATGGTTACAAATTTAATCTTCAAAATAATAGCCACCGCTAGCGACACATTTTACCCATCTCTCAGGCAATTTGTGAATGCCGCGCCAAAAAAATTGGCCGTCTTTGGCCGCAAACCAATCATCGAACCATTTTTTGGCTTCTTCGTGAGAATTGAAGCGCTGCTCGTAAAGTGCGTGGCCCATCGATGCAAACAAATGATAATCGGAAGGCGCCAAGTCTGGTGAGTAAGCCGCATGCACCAGCGGTTCCCAATCGTACGTCTCCACCAATTCCCGGGTCGCTCTTGTTCGATGTGGTGGTGCATTGTCATCAAGAAAAATTACTTTGTGACGCCGATCGGCATATTCTGGGCGTTTTCGGTGTATAGCGCTGTTCAAATCGGCCAATTGTCGTTGGTAGCGTGCACCGTCAACTGTTTCACCTGGTTTTAATAGCTCGTGCCAAATCATACCATGCTGATCCCAGAAAACACACAGCATTGCCTTGCGGCCGAAGCGATTTGGTTTGGCCGTTGATTTTGGCTTGTGGCCATTTTTCATCACCCGTAACGATTCGATGCAAAAAAGACTTCCTTTTGAACCGGGAGAGCAGCATTTCACAAGTGGCTTTTCGGTTCTCTTGCTGCCTTTCAGTCAGTTCATGCGGCACCCATCTTCCGACCTTTAAAATCATGCCCATGTCTTTCAAACGTTTGCAAATGGTTTTTTTGGGTCACTCCCAACTGCTCTGCCATCATTTCTTGCGTTTGACCATCATCTTCATTCAACAATGCTTGCAATTCGGTGTCCTCAAACTTTTTCGGTGGCCGGCCACGTTCCTCGTTCTCCACGCTAAAATCACCACTTCGGAATTTTTCAAACCACCTGAAGCACTGTGCTCTGCTTAGCGCATGTCCACCGTAAGCTTCTATAAGCATTTGATGAGCTTGAGAAGCGTTTTTCTTCAATTGATAACAGAAAATCAACGATGTCCGCAAATCGTAGTTTGAAGGCACGAAATTCGACATTTTTAAGAGCGAAAAAAATGCGTTGTTGTATGAAACATCACAAACAATGAATTGAATATTGTTGACAGATGACAGACGAAAAAAATAAGACATTTGGGACAGTTTAAAAATACTCCTAGCGACATCTGTGGTCTAATAGCTGAAAGTCTCATTTCATAGGTATACACCTGGTAAAAAGCATTTCCCACTTAATATGCCATGGCTTTAAACATATGAAAATCATTGGTTTTTGTCAGATAAATTACATTTGTTATGTAACAATTGCTAAAACAAAACAAAAGACGCTTTTAAGATAATTTACTGAGCATTCACAGATAGCATCAACTAAGCATCTAATGCCCCATAAAAGCGTATTTATTTTGTTTCAGCAATTTTTGCATAACAAATGAATTTCTTTGATAAAACTCCACGACTTTGTCTGTTAGTTGTCATGGCACACTATGATGAAAAATGATTTTCACTTCATAACTCGGTAAAACAAAAGAATAGCTATGTCAAACCATGTATCACTGAAAAGCATTTAAGTCGTGCAGTTCAGTAATATGGAAATCAAGTAGGCGTTCCATTAGAAAAAATTTGAATTTACGTTTCACCGCCAAAGTAAAACAAAAGACAATTGCGAAAAATTTTTTTTTGTTTCGGAGTAAATTCTCTAAAACACCCGCTTTGCTGTTCTTTTCTATCTTTGCTCGTTCCTGAGATATTTCACTTAAAAAAAATAAAATAATTTCGTTTTTAGCAAATATCTAGTAAGCCGTGAACTCTTTTGAAAAAGCAAAAGCATAAGTAAACTGATCTCCAAAATAGCGAAAACTTTTCTAATTTAACCGACTTCGTATCTCTTACAATTTCCGAGATCCCAATAGTGAGCATCAAAATTGGGACACACTGTATATGTAATCTCGAAAAACACTCCAAAACACTAAAACTCAACATAAACAACTCGTGTCACGATCAGTGTAGGATGCAACGTTTATTTATTTTTATTATTATTATTATTACGTATTATTTTTTATTTCTGTGCATATGCGACGGGGTGAAAAAGGACGCTGTTTCATGGGAACGTCCTTAAGTATTATTAATTATCAAAAAACATTGACGAAATTTTACCACACGATAAAATGAATCGAAAGTAATAAATCATTAATGAACAAACTAATTGATGTTTCATCTTACTACTACGTGCATACTAAACCTCTGAGCTGTCATATTGTGCGCGTAAGTTCTGCAGTGCTATCTCCAGCTGAGCCACATTCTCTATCACAGATTATATCTGAAAAAATTCTTTTAATATGAAAGTTTTTTAAACAACGTAGATACACAGGTGTTATCAGTGTGTCAAACTTTGAATACCAAGAATATAGAATCTTAAGGTCGTTGTCTTTGGTTTGTTATTATTAGAGTCCCTAAATGCAGTCTTACTTTTCCATAAAAAATCAACAAGAATTACAATCGACGGTTGACGCATGTTATACTATTAAATAAAATAGAACAATCAAGTCAATCGGTGAAGACAACACCACAAAAGATACAAGAATCATTACCTCAAGCCTCTACCCCCTTATACACTATGTAGTAATAATTCGAACATACAATTCAGAATAGTTGACAGTTTATATTACAGAAAAAGTAAAACATCTCAAAAAAAATGTAAAATTTAAAATATAATAATTGCCGCTTTGCAGCGTATTATAAAAGTCCTGCAATGAAAATATCTATACATAATCAATGTATGCTCTTCATTTTTGTTTGTAAATACAATAGCTGTGTTAGAAAGTTTATTGATATACTCAAGTTTTTATGTTTAGTCGTAATTTTATACTTTCTTCTTTCATTTTTTATTAGGTAGAGAAACGAAAAAAGACAACTTTTGCCTGGTCTCTTTGACTAAAGAATGAACTTTTCTAAAAATGCAAAAAATGTATCTGTGTGCTCTTAATACTATATATTACAGGATGTTTCTGAATTGCATAAACCAAATACAAAGGCGTTATTCTACGATGAATAAGAAGAAAGCAGATAAGATTTTTTCGAAGACGCTTCCCCGCAGAGCTACATTATCTTAAAGTTTTGCTAAATAGTGTGATTTTTTTAATAACAGCTGTAGTTTGTGCTGCAGTAACGAAATTTGGTATGTGTACATTTCTTAACCATTTGTAGAAACTAGTTTTCGTTCCAAGGGTGTCTTTGCGGGTAAGGGGCCGCTTTAATCTCCAGAACTATTTTTCCCCAAAAGGATCTGGAATCTAATGCAAATATTACATAAGCCCGTTTCATTAGGAAAGAAGCTTAACTCTTCAGTTATTTTTGTAAATGTGCAGATTTTCTGCAAAAACACCAAAAACCATTGGAGAGCAGCTTCCAACATCCAAAACCACTTTTGAGACAAAGACGGTTTTAACAAATTAAATGTAAATAAAGATTGATAAACGTACATACCAAATTTTGTTTCTGCAGCACCACTGCAGAGTTATTAGAAAAAGAAATCACCTTTTTTTAAGCAACACCTTAAGACGGCGTAGCCCCGTAGGGGAACGTTTTCGAAAAAAAATATCTGGATCTTCTTATTTCTCGTCGTAGAACAACGCCTTTATATTTGTTCCGCGCAATTTAGAAACACCCTGTATAGTCAGAGAAATTCTGAAAAGATACACAAGTCATAGACTACTATTCATTTCTGTTTTACTTACAGTTTATAGCGTAAATATCACATTTACTGCCCGATTTCACAAAGATTTCTGTTTTGCAGAAGGGTTCCTAATGATTGTTAGCATTTTATAACTTCACTGAAAGTATGTGACGATTATTTATTTTGCATATTCTGATGCCTTTCTTTTTAGATTTTAATACCTCTTTTAGATATTGCAACAGCAATTTACTCTTCAGAATTACATAGTCTTAGATTCTAAGGCCAGCATCACACGACTACGGCCAGTTTTACATAGTAGTATATGTAGTCTATGACTTATGTTCTCAGAAACCTTGAACTAAACAAATCTTATGCAAAAATCATCAAAATAAAAATGAAGCAAAAATCACCATTTGTTAATTTTGGAATAAACCATTCGTTTCTAATTAAGAGTTGACACGAAACGTCAAATTTATTTAATTTAACTTATACCAAAACCAATACATATAAGACAGCTCTAGCATGGACGCTAGGAGGAGGATGCAGAGGCGCAGTTGCATCCTTGCATCCCTGCTAAGTAAAGATTTAATTAGGAATTAATAAATACTGGATTATTTGGCTTAAACTTGGTTTTCAGATGACTTAGCTTTTCTTTCGTTTATGATAAAATTTTTATTAAGTATTTATTCAACAGCGGCTAGTGACCTAAGTTCAGGTTATACACAGACCGCTTAATTGTATAGTTTCTGTATAATTTTAAGCGGTCTGTGTCCAACCTGAACTTCGATCACTAACCGCCACTGACAACTAGTTAATGTCCGGTGTTTATAATAATGAATAATAATATTAAATTCTGTAGCACAAATTTCTACTAGCTCTCAGTGGAGAATCTACCATGAAACTAGCAAAAATGGAGGTTTCAGACTCGACATAATAGAAGCTTCCGTGGGAGAAGGATTTTCTACAAACGTGTGGATCATATCACGTCAAACTGGGCATCTTATTTATTTACTTCTAAACATGCTCTTCCACCAGTTGACATTCTACGCCATCATGGAAGTTACCTAAATCTAGATTCTTTTACAGATTAATGCAAAATTCGGTATCCTAAATTATCTGCACAATACAAAACTCTCAGTACAAGGCAAGTAAATATTTAGCATCTCCCTGCAAAAGATTCTACCGGCGCCCATGTGTTTCTGGTCTGCAATCAAGGAAAAACAAACAATTTCGTATTTACGGTGTTATTTTGAGACAGAGAATTAGTCAATCGCCTTAAACAATGAATCGATAAATTAAATCCAAGTGCAACTGCATTTTAAGCAAGAATTCACAAAGAAAGTTTCAAGCTTAATCAAGATTTTATTAGTATACAATAACCATTTTATTCTACGAAAACAAAAATTGAATAAATATTATGTGATAGTGTAATCGACACGATGTTTTCTACTAACAGAAAGAAATTATTTTAATGTAGCCATGTTCACACTAAGTAAGAATTATAGAAAGTCTAAAATAGAAAAATTATTTGAGATAAATTGTTAAAACAGAAAATAAAAATTTTATAGTAAAGGCAAAGTTAAGGAAAAAGGCAATTAACGAAGATCACCCGATTATTAATGAAAACGACACGTTTAATGTATTTCTAATGCAATAAAAGTAGTGTTTAAAACAAAGAAATTCAACTTTACATAAAGGTTTCCGCTAATGTGAATGAATCATCATGATGTAGTCGGCCACTCACTCCATTGGTCAACCATAGATGTGCTTTCCTAGTAAGAGGTGTAACAAACCAGTTCAGGCTCACTGATTTATTAATAATCTTATATAAAGGTGGAAAAACGGTGTCTTCAATTAAAAAAAAAGAAACAATTACTCTATGCGTAAAGAAGTCAAAAGCATGTTTGTATTAAACCATCGTACAAATTATAATTTCCTCGGGGCAGCTGTTAACCCAACAAGTTACTGAAGACCATTTTATGATACTAATCAAATACGTATAAACGAGTCGCTTATGTTTCAGCGACAAGAGTAATCAGAGAAAGGATTTCAAACAAGTTTTTGAATGAGTCACACACAACCAACCTTTACCGGTACAATTATTACGTTTTATAGGAGTCAGCTCGGCAACGCTGCCAAGAAGATACAACCCGATACAACTACAACTAGTCGACTGGTAAACAGTAAGATAGATGTCATATAATTAAAGGAAAGATTGAATATTAACACACCTTAAATTGTAAATATAAAAATTAAATACCTTTTTATGGAAGCATATATGTAGAATAATAATTACATTAATTGCAAATTAGATACACGCAACTCATTATTACTTGCATAGTATTTATTGCGTGCCTGTTATTCGAATTCGATTGTTGATCAATTTATGTTCAAGTTTTTGTTTAATTGTAAATGCTTCAGAAAGAAGCGTAACATTTTTTCGGTTATGTGAAGATTGAACAAACTGATGGTCAGACGTGTCTGAAGATAACTTTTAATAAACAAACGCAAGTACTTCATAGTATCTGTTCTGGCATCTTTAAGTTTAAAAATCTGTTTTTCCTCTGAAAGCTTAATTTGATAAGTTGAATTTACAATATACAAACAACCAAATTCAAAGATTTAGTTAATTTTATAAAATACACAATCTTAATCTACTGACAAATTTTCTGGTTTTATTTCCATTTCCTACTTCATCTTACAAAGTAAAACAACAATACAAACTTCAATTCCCTTTTCCTCATTAACATCCTAATAAATTTTTATGTATGTATGTAGTATCTAATATCACAAGAGATCTGGAACTGTCGATTTTATTAGGAATGCATGTTGCACAGTAACAATAGTGTCAGTTTGACAGTTTAAGAACCACGAGCGCGAAGAGCAAGTGGTTTTCTGTCATACTGACACGATTTGTTACTGTGCAGGACTCATAAGTAATATAATCAAAAAATTCCAGATCTCGAGTGATATTTTGCAAGATTATTTTACGAACACAAAATAAAAAAGAAACTAACAAATTTTATTTTTTCTATTTCGGCGGATTAGGAGCCTTATTAACGTATCGTTTTCAACTGATTCTTTAATGAGGCTTCTTTAGCACTGATTTGCAGGTTGGTACTACTGCGCTTTTCTTGCTTGGCAATTATTATTATAACCTTAAATATAGCGCTTTATGTCAATGTCAGTTACTATTACCAGGTAAAGAAGTCTTACCACAATTACACGATATATTCAAAAATCCCTAAATATTACTATGACCACTTTTTTCAAAAATAATGGACTTAGATTCCAAAATAGAAAACATAATGTTCATGTTTGGAAAACGAGACGCGGAGAGCAATATTATCGAAATATTACCCATTTGAAACTCATCTAGGTTGGTCATTGCAGCCTTTTGATTGGTTCTTAAACGTATGTATGAAATAATCTTCAGTAAACACTAGTTTGAGTTTGAAAGTATTTCTATTATGCTAAATAGATTCAATGAACAATTAAAAGAAAACACTGCCAAAATGTAAACATTTTGGTCTAAAGACCCAGCTCTGTTGAGCGTTACCTCGAAAAAATAAAACTGAGTTTAGGGTACCAATGAATTTTTTTGATTGAAATCTATTTGCTGTGGCAAGTAAGAAAGTCCTAACTTTGAAAAATGCGTTTCACTTAATATCTCAAAAATATCATTTCAGTGTTGGGGCCTTTTTGCTTAGCAGGGTAGCATACTATAGCTTAATCACTTACACCATACAGTTGTCTGGCTCTTGACAAAAATAAAAAAGTATATTCGCCAGGAACAAAATTACACTTGACTTGAGATGTAAGTACCGTTCAGGTATAGCAACGTATCTCCGTACCATTTTGGAAACAAGAAAATCGTTAAGAAGTAGTAATACATATATTTTGAAAAAAACTGTGTAATGATCCAGAATTTTTGGAGCTAGTGAAAAGTGTGTTTAGCATAAGTACTACATCGTTAATAACTCTTTCAGTATATCCATGCTCTCGTAGCTGCCTAGTATGTAGTACATGAAAATGCATTTCAAATGTAAATATTAAGTAAATAGCAATGCGATTTTTAAAAACGTGCATAATAGAGTGACAATCACATCCTCTAATGAAACCTTGCTACTAATAAATAAACGTTTTTATCGGAAATTAATAACAAAAACACTTCAGTTACTTAGGAAATGATAAAGTGATAAAGATATAATACCATGATAAAATAATGTATTAATAACTAGAGGGAAAAAAACCTTAAAAATGAATTTTCAGCAACAACTCAGAAATTTTAAATGCCACTCGAATGTTTTAAAACCGCGGAATAAATTTAATTCTTTTTATAGCATAAACGGTAACGCCTGTGTAGTGAATTCCGCATAATAAAATGCCGATTTTCGAGCAGCCCACCTTACGAATTTACATGAGAAATTAAAACAGATTTTATAATACAACTTAAAATTTCAATTTCTGAAAGCTCGCAACTCTCTCATTTTATCTCAACATTTATTATTTTTTATATTGCGAGATATTTATTAGAAATTATTCAGAGAAATTGTGATTAGTTACTTATAACAAAAATTTTCGTCACCGTTTGTTTTCATCATCGCTGAGTGATTGCTAGAGACCGGAGTTCAAGATGTCACGTCATTTGAGAATCGGCTTTTAGGAAGGACAAAATCTTTTACAATAAAGCTTTAAAATAAAATTTTATAATAATACAATTGATATGTTTTAAAAATTGACCAATTAAAATCGCAAGGTGAAACACAATAACATTATGCATGGAGATTTGTAAGGTAACGTTATCCAACACTTAAATCCAAACCTGGTTTTGATGTCATGGCGCCCTGAACTCCGGGCCCTAGTGATTGATTATGTTTCAGTTTATTTATTAGCCTGAACCGAGAAATCATGTTGTATTTTATATCGAATAAAAAAAGGAAAAATATCCTTTTAAGCGAAATAAATTTTGAACTCGAAACTCTTAATTAAGCTTTTCCTCGTAAGAGGGTACGAGCATCACAGTATCAAAGTCAGTTGCTGTTGAAGTAAAGCACCGACAGTAAACAAAAGACGATCGTAATTTGAGCTCAATAATGATTTTGTCTCCGCTGCAAGTGCTATTGTTCCACGTCAAATTTGACAAGTCCAAATTTCAGTTTATAAGTTTGAGGTTATTAGAATTTAAATTTTGGAAAAAAGTAATTATCATTGCCTTATTATTTGCAAAACAAGTGTATTTCCTATTTCCTCGGCGTGATCTTCATCACTTTCACAATTATTTTTTATAAATTGCTGTAAAACAGATTTCGTAGTAGTCGCGCAACCGTTTTTAGTAAATAGAGTTAACTCAAATAACCCTGTCGTGTAATTTGTATGATCAGGTCAGAAATATAAGTTAAGTTTCCAAAAACGCGTTTAATGCGCAACAACAAGGCATTAATAATTACTTTTTTCTAAAATTTAAATTCTAATTACCTCAATCTTATGAACT
>VTPC01001902.1:180237-292396 GCA_011009095.1 Ignelater luminosus
TTTTTTGCTCATGTTCAAACTTCATAGAAGTGCGACATCTCATTTATAGGTACAGTCAACTCATAAAGTAATGTCGCAAGATTTTTTACATTTTACCGTTTAACTTCTCATTTAATGGCAAATTCTGCATTTCATAGATAGTAATCGATTAACCAAGATTAATTTATTCAGTTAGTATTTATGGATTGCAAAGATTGTAAATAATTCTGACATTACATACCAGAATGTAAATCATTTTGCGACATTACTTTATGAGTTGGCTGTACTTATTCGAGTATATTTACCATACAACCCAGTTATAATACCCATAAACACCAATTTCCAGGTTGTGTGCCCCTCAAGTACTATATTTTGACAGCTCGTTAGACAGGTCTGTAAATAATTTGCCGTTTACAAATGTCTTATATCATAGGCATTCGTTGCGAGACAAAGAAGAATCACTTTACTGCCGATTTCAGAAAAATGATTTTGGAAAATAAGCTGGTCTTTCAGACTATTGTGAGTTCGCAAAAACTTTGTAATTCACATTTAGTAACTCTAATCTGCTCGATATTATAAAATACTCCTTTCATTCTGATTGCTGACGGATTAAACCTGGAAAGGAAATTGATTATGTTTATGACACTTTAAAAAAATGAAATCTTTCATTTTGCCATTTACTAAAATTAACTTTATTAAATTCCTACTGAAAAAAATAATAAACCCAGTCTTTATTTCGAAACGTCCAGACTTTTACCCATCTTAGGCAGAAATTAAAATTGTGTGCTTGCTCTCTTTTTCGAACACTGATCAACTTCGTGACTTACGAGACATTTATTACAACGACCTAGTGCACTAAATCACTTCTTCCTTTAGGGGGATGCAGATTACACCCTTTTAACGTAAAAATTACTCGAGATTAATTTTCGTCGTCGCTGCAATACCGGGCTGTTTTATTTATTATATCATTATCTTCCGAGTTTCTTCGCTACACGTGTTAAAAGGAATAATTAATGTTTTGCAGTAACAAAAATACTTGATAAATTGTCATAAGTTACATATGGATATTTGTATAATTTATAAAAATTAAATGCAAGCGAATACAAAATATATCATAAGGGACGGCCAATTAGTTATTACCAAATAATAATTTAATTATTATAAACCAACATAATAATGTTTCTTTTTAAAGAAAGTTCTTTCCTTAGTTCGCACACTTTTAATAAAAAACGAGAACTAAAAACAGGTATGAAAGGTTAAAAGCTTTCGGTAGATCAAAGACTTCGGCGTCTTCAATTAAAACTACCACTACTATCCTAGGAATCTTTAAAACTTGTTACAAATAACGAAGTTAATTCTTTAGTGACCATTTTAATAGCGATAAGTATCTTTTTTTCCTCTCAAAACCCGCTACTTTTCTATCTCCTTTGTTACTGTAGCCATTGCCGTGGTATTTTATAACTTGTCATCCGTTTTATTTAAAAAATTTATTGATATAACAATGAAGAATCTGAAAAAAGCAAAACAAAATGTACTGCCGCAAAAATAGAACTAGGTTTCACAATTTCGAAACTTAATTAGATAGTTATGTGATTTATTTTAAAAGATTTTATTGCGTTTTTAATGTCTTTCAAAATTCTAATTTCAAGAATGTTTTCTTAATTACAAAACATCCTACGTCTGTAATGGAACCTTAAAAAGGTTTTTTTCGCCTTCTTTTTAGAACTGCTAACGAAAATATTCAACGCCAGCTTTTCTGATATCTAATCAAAAAACGAGAAAGAATAATAAATTAATAATGAATAATGTAGCAGGTACGTTGGAAAATGAATCAATTGCAACGTTTCGATTTCAGAAATTTCATATAGAAAAAGTTTATCAATTCGATTTACCTATATCCAATAAACAAGTCGTTTCAATTTTTACATCTACAAGTGAAAAAAATAAATATTACGCTTCAAAACAATGTATTTTCAAGGTACTTTATTAATTGTCAACTATAATTTTCCAACCGATGAACAGCCTTTTATCCGCCTGGAAAAGGGAGAACAGAAAAGGAATTCCATTCAGGTGGTACTTTTTTTGTAAAAGCACATACGAAACGACCGCAAAGCTAGTAAAATAAAAGCTGCTCTTTTTTTAACATACACCTCCGTCATGCGAAACTGAATTTGAGGGTCCTCATTTTCTGACCAGTCTTAAGCCAGCAGTGAGAGACGTTCCCTCCGATTATTTTATTTATCCCCAGTGTGCTTTCATCTAAACACGAGATGTGAACTTCAAAGGACTTTCTATTTTATTTATACGAGAGACGAAAATGAAAAATCGTCGAACGATATCCTTTGTCCAGTTGAGAATAAGTGGTGACAAAGGAATCGATATCTTCGGCGTTTCAATTTTGCCTGAAAATTGAACAAAATGTTACATGCTCATGCAAAACTGTTGAGAGAACGTCTTTGAATAGGGGGTGCGAGTGGGGCGTTTAAAATCAATATATCGTTCTGGTCATTGTGTGTTTAGTGATTTAACAAATGCATGGTACACCTGCATCCAAATAATAACATCTAATTTAGTCCTTTTTTAATAACAAACAACATACACTTCTAAAACGTCAAACAGACTAAATACAGTAGTGATGACTATAAGGATAATTGTTTCAGAATCAGGTACATCTTTCTAATGCAAGTTTTACATGTTCACTATTGTTGAATAGCCAGAACCTATTCAGTTATAACAAGAGTTAAATGTTCTATACAACTTACATTTCAGCAAGTAATACGTTAAATTTAAACGATTGTTTATGAGATTCTCACATTAACCCATTTCTGGCCAAGCATAAAAGTAACAAAAAATTTGACAAATCTGATAGATATATTTACTAAATACATGCATATATAAACATTTACAAGAAAAAATAATAATAATAATCGGAAGTTTATAAAAAAAAATGTTTCGTTAACGAATCTTTGGCCGAATATATGAACTATAGCTATATTTATATAATATACCGCTAATAGTATGTTGCATACAAATAACAACTACAGAAACAAAAATAAAACTAAAGTAATATACTTAAATGTCATTTATCTTTTTTGTGAAACATCGTGAAACACTTTGGATGTAGATGTACATGACACTTATCACAAATATAGACGCTATTAGTCTTACATATTCTGCAACGTCGCCTCCGACCGTCTTCTTGACGTAAAATGTTGTGACCGATTTCGTCATAATGGACTTCCTTAGGCAAACTATCTCGAGATGGACGACGCCATGACGTTGTTGTTCTAGATTGTTCAGTATCTGACTTTTCTTCTCCCATTGCAACTTCAAACGCATTCTTCGCTTAAGAGTGAATCAGAGATAGGACTAAATAGGATCTAAATTCTATTTGAGACAAATGTGACTCATTTGCAATGTTGTAGATTCTCCAGGCATTTACTATGGTGCGGTCGATGAGATTGATAAATAGGGGCCACCACCATTTTTTTCCTCTTACCTTTATTCTATAGTTCGCTACAGCATTGTCTAAAAGATCCACACCGTCCATGAACTTATTATAATCATTTATAACATTTGGTTGAAGGATGGATACTTTCTTTTTAAGTTTCCGGTTGTACCTTTTAACCTTGACAATAGGATCTGTAATACCATTATTAGTAGCCACAGTAACAACTGAATTGTCGTTCCATCTGGTAACTAAAACGTCTGTATTCTCGTCAAAGATGTAGTCGAAGTCTCCTCTTTCTTTTTTTGGTATGTCTTTGGTAGCTTCCAATGGGCAATTAGATAGACGATTTTCTCTCACTGTACCAGTAAAAAAACGCTCTTTTCCTTGAGAATATGAAATAAACTGTAGCTTGAAAAAAAGTTATCAAAGAATACCTTACAGCTCGAGGGATCCTTTACAACAAAGAGCAAATCTGTTATTACTTGTGCTCCCAATGGAAGTTCAGATTTTGGTTTAGAAAGATTAGCACCGCCGTATGGAATGAATTGATAAAGGTATCCCCCAGAACTGTATAAACATCAAATTTTAAAACCAAAACGTATGGGTTTGCCTTTCATAAACATCTTGGCAGAATGTCTGCCAAAGTACGGAACCATTTGTTCATCTATTGAGAGGTTATTTGAAAATATTCCAAACTGGAGATACCTTTCGTTCATTTTCTCGAATATTGGACGTAACTTTGAAAATTTATCATTTTTGTCCAGCATAGTATTGTCCGACAAGTGAATATTTCTGTTTATTGCACGAAAAGCATTTCTGCTCATGCAATTTCTTACTATCTCTACCCCTTTATCTGGATATTTTGACCAGTACATATCACAAGCTGGAAGTGTGTGATAACCGGTCAGTATTAGAATGCCGATAAAGCGTTGCAAATGGGCTATAGAAAATTTAAAGTCATGTCGGTTATTTTCCTGTGCATATTTTAGGCTATAATCCACAACAGACTTCAGAATGTCATCATCAAAAAACATAGAAAACACTTCCATTGGGGTTTTTCCACCAACCTGTTGCTTTATTTCTTCTACCTTTCGAAATCCGTTTGATAATGGAGAAGACGCATATTGTGGATTTTCAAGTATAAGTACATTCACGATAACTTTTACATACGTACAAACAAGAAAAAAATATTTACTTACTTCTTGATATGAACAAATATTATACTATTACGGTAATAATTATAAGATTGATTATAGTAGTAGTTACACACAAAAGCACTATATAAAGTGTCACTGATGATATTTTTTTCTAAAATATCCAGAAAAGAGTGAAAATGGTATTTATATCTCTCAAAAATGTATTTGCAATAAAATAAATAAAAAAATGCATTTGAAGACCCTATACAATTTACCCAGGTCCTACGTTTTTGAGAGTTTTATGATTTCACTACAACATAGTCGCATATCCGGCCAAAGTATCGAAAACGAAACATTAACTTTTAGGGTCTGTGAAATTTTACAATAACAGTTACAATTTTTAGCACAAGGAATGTTTGGTCTAAACCTTTCTGAGTGAAGTACTGTTATAAAAAATATTTACAAATAATTGTTTGATTTATTGCTTCCGTTTGTAGGTAAGAAAGCGGGGTCGTCCGTAAACGTACCACTTTAAAAACTAACAAAAAATTTATTTATTGAAGCATAAATGTTTTTCTGCTAGATTTGTAATCTACAGACCTTTCTGTGTAATGTGTAATTGTATTGAAGCAATATCATTAATAGAAATGAATGAAAAAAAAATTTAAATGTTTCGTTTTCGATACTTTGGCAATAAATGGGTTAAGCGAAATTCTGGCAATTTGAGGATAAAATTGCAGAAAACAAATCGCACTAGAAAAGTGCAGAAATACAAATATGATAAGCAAGCTTTTAGAAAAGAATAAAAAGTAACTTTGGATATGATTCTCGAAATAAGTAAGATAGGAGAGAACGCCGAGATGCAAGCTACTATGATAGAGAAGTAACCAGTAGTATTTCAGCAGAAGTTTCTCATAAAACAATATAAAGTTAAAATGCAAGGGTGGAAAGAAGAACACACAAACACTAAAAGTGAAAGAACAGTGTTTTATAAAGAAAAGAGGGGCACGCAATCAATCAATGTAGACTTTTTTTTGTTATTGAAAGAAAAGGTATATTTTAGAAAAGAAAACTTCAATCAAATGAGAAACTTTAAAAATGAGTTCACAAGATAAATAAGGATATTTCTGCTGGTGGTCTTGGTAAAACCAAAGTTGTTCTGTTAGAGATAACCAATAAAAAATGCAATTCCAGGTGTAAAACCGTTTAGAATGATTCTGGTAAGAAATATGAATATATAATAGACAAAGTAGAAGACGCCCAAATTGGTGTTCGGAAGTGTAACAATTATTCCAAATAGGAAAAATATAAAAATATGCTAAGTGATGTTGTAGGACCCAATATAAGAAAATTATCAATGATTCCTCTTTTTTATCCAGCCTCAATCCCATAGAAAAAGAAGCATGATTGGCTTTATCGATGTCACAAAAAATTTCCTTGGTAACCAGAAGTCACCGGATTTCCATGAAAAAATAAAATTAATGCTGAATGCCATCATAAACTAGGATGCAATGTCATTGAGAATCTACTTTCTACACTCCCATGTAAGTTTCTTTCCAGAAAATATGGGTTCAGTTAAAAATGAACATAATGAACACTTTCATCAGGAAATAGTAGAGTTTGAGAAGCGTTATCAGGGCAAATGGGATCCAGCCATGCTTGCAGACTTCTGTTGGTGCTTTCAGAGAGATGCTGCAAGGATTGACTATAAGAGGAAAGCCAATCGTTCAAAAAGATATAAGTTTTTTAATGAAAAATAAAGTTTTGTGTCGCTAATGTAGTATAATTTTACAAAAATCAATAAACACCTTTCACTATGAAACCTGACGTGATGTGACTATTTTATGTATAAATCTTAATTGAGTTTGAGGTGAAGTATCATTATTACATACTGTAACCCAGTGAAAAAAAAGTATTTAATTTGTTGCGTAGTGTTATTAGCTTTTAATTACTTTCGGAACGTGCGATTATGCCAAGACGAAAAATTCTTGCATTCTAGATAAATTCAGGCATTATACTTAACAACTTTGTGAATATTTTTATTTGTTAAATCAGAACAGTACTCCTTCTTCATATTGAATAAAAAGAATCAGGAATTTTCATTAAACAAATATGGAAAATAAAGGGTGGATCACTTACTTGTACAAAATGCGCATTTCGATAAATTATTTTTTTTTATATTTACTATTTATATGTGCACTGTTCTACAGAGAATTTCATTAATAAGTATTATTTAGTTTTAAATCTAAACGAGTTTGAATTTCAAATATTGTTTAGGTGGCAGGGTATTGGTGATTTTACCCTATAAGGAAAAATTGTTTTTTAAAAAAACTAATGTTCGTCAATATCTCGAAAGCAGGCCATGATATTTATATTTTGCTTTAACGTTTGATTTCAGGATGAAAAAGGAGCCTACGATCACGGAAACCGTTTTTCGCTATCATCAATATTAAACCAGATATTCCATGATGACAAACAATTTGACCCACCCTGTACAAACGATAAAATTTTCTGAACCATATATTAGACAGTAAAGAACTTACAATGCATGGAGAATTTCAAAGTACCTATCTATTAGTAAAAAACAACAACTAAGAAGCTTCCTTGGACTACTAAAGAGCATATCTTTATGTCTTTATGCACATCAAAGTTTGAATTAAAAGATCTATCGAAACCAAAAAATTGAAATTGAGATTTATTCTTTGAAAAATTAAAACAAACTTTAACTAACACGAATATACTGGCAAACTTTGGTGTTAAATTTATAGTTTTACTGCCGCCGTGAGAAAAAAAAGGCTTTTTCTCTATTTGATACTTAATTGTTATTTATTTTAGGTATTATTTATTTACGCCTAAATACAAAACAAAACAACTTCTCGTCATTAGGAAGATTGCCAAAAGACCAAGTATAACAAATAAAATTAAAAGTTAAATTAGCAATAAATCTAAAAAAAACTAAATAAATAAATGTTTTCAATTACAACTATTTAACTATTTCATTACAACTAAAAATATAAATCGATCCTTGAAGAGCAGTAATTTCGAGAAGTTTTAAAACTGAAATCTCAAGTTTAAACCTTTTCCAAAACTGCGTTTTGATTGTATCACATTAGTCACCAAACCGATTAAAATTAAATCTTTTTTATACAATGCAAATGCCGGAACCAGCTGTGGAACGTTCTAAACAGAAACAGTCATATTTTAACTAGTAGTCGTTAACGTTTGATAAAATCATATATAAAAAATAACTAACAAACAACTAAGCCTATGAAAATCTGGCAACATCGCGAAATGTGCCGTCTGAAGTTAGCTGTAATAACTTAACGTACACAAGAGAATTTGAGATTTAAGATGTGGTGAAAAACATTTTTTAAATAGTATTAAAATATATTATTTTTCACGTGCGTTCACATAATTACATAAAAAATCACGTTAGCAGAGTAATTTATTCTACACCTAAATTAATTTGCAACCTGATATATTAAAAATTACTCTTGTAATTAATTTGTTTTCTTTTTTAGGTTACAATTTATAGTTTGTACCAGTTCTTTACATCGTATATACAAAATCAGAAGGAAAATAAACCTTATAGATAGCTTTTAAATTGCAAAAAGGCTATATAGTGATAATCAATCATTATAAATAACAATAGCTAAAAATTCTTTTAACATAAGGGCATGTTGTTATTTTTTTAAATCCTCTATAATATGTACATGCTTCTTTAAAACATCTACCAATGTAAATTTCTCTGCAGCCTCCCAATTAGATGATCTGTATCTCTTTGATTTACTACTTGCCTAAATATCAACAAAAAAAAATATTTTATAGTAAAAAAACACCTCCATTCTATACTACTCTTTGAAAGATCTTATAAAATCTTACTTATCTTCTTCACTGATATATAGGTTAAAATGGTTTTAATCGTGTGCTAAACATGCTTAAATACACCAATAAGATTTAGTTGCCAACTAAGGCTTAGTACCATTTTAAATGTCACTGTGCATAGGTATTAAGTTAGTAGCATTTTAAAATATAGTTAAAGTAATACTAGTGGCTACTAACAAACTTATGCATGTGGCTGAAAATTCTCTGTGCATCCGAGACCAAAATTCTGGGATACGTACATAGTAATATACAGGGTGATCATTCAAACAAACTTATGGCGTCATTGGCTTTTTTTTAGATGTAACAGTGATGACAATGGTGTATCAAACGTGGTATGGGTAGTTTCATTTTTAAAAAGTTATAAAGATTAAGTTACAAAATCAAAATGTTTCATAGATACAAATTTAATGTTACAGGTTCCACTTTCAAGATTTAAGAATATCAGCGACGAAACTAAAATGACGAGAGTGAGACACAGGATGTGTTTGGAGATGATACAGATTAGAAAATATAAGCATTTCACCAATAACAGGATGGGTCTATTAAGATTAGAAAACAGTCGTAATCGTTACCTTGTAAAATGCTTAAGGAAACCTTAACCTGTTGAAATAAACAACGAAAAGGTAAATGCAATGCTTAATTGTAAATAAAATTACTATAGTAAAATAAGTTTAAACTGAACATTCGAATTTAATTAATATTAGTGATACTAAACGACCAGAAATACCCAGAGAAAAATTAATTTCTAATTGTTAATATTCTGGGATTTACATACTATTTTTGACAATTTTGAGAACGCCCACGAATTCTTAAAAAGTCAAAATCCAAATCATCAGATGTTTGGTATAATAGAGAACTGAAATTTTATTCTGTTATGAAACAGCAATTATTCAACTGATCTATTATATTTCGAAAATTAGGAAAAAAACTAAAATAATTCTTGGATATACTATAAAACTCAAGAACGGATCCACCATGATAAATCATCATTAATTTATGCAACTTTCTAGAACATACATTAGACGGTGAAAAATCAACAACTAACGCTACATTTCATAAATCATTGCTAAACATTAAGAGCAGATTGCACAATGATGAAGTTAGTAAGAAGAAGTAAAGGTTATGAAATTGCAACTTCTTATTACGAGTAAATACAGCTTTTTTTTCTAATAATTCAATTTTATTTATTTGTGTTTTAAGGAAACTTACGTATTGTTGTGTTTATTGTTGACTACACAATATTGGTTAATTTGAAATAAACATTTATTGTAAAAATTGCAATATCTTTCTTTTCTAATCAAAATTATTCATTGTAATGTAGTAATCTTCCGGGTAGCTATGACCTATATTTCAAGGGCAACCTGTAAGTGACTGTTTAAGGCAATTATTTAAACCTTCAAATTTGTTAAGTAGTTTAAACTGTTAGTATGAGATAATAGTAAATAACGAAAAGAAATTACTACCTATATGTAAAACAATTCTGTGTTTTATATTTACCGTTAATCTATAAAATAAGATTTTATCTTTTTATTACTTTACAATTACATTACCTTATTAATAATAAATAATTAAAATTACATTACATAACATGGAAATTTTAAACAGATAATTAGAATATATTGCAAATGAAAATTAAGAAAGCTAATATAAATGAACGTAACTAATTTTAAAATTAGCAGAGCATAAAGCACTTTCCCTGCTGCTGCATTTTAAAATTTACAGTGCCGAAGTGCGTTAATAAATTTGTATTATGTACAGTTTTTAAAAATTCGTTTTATACATACTAGGTAGTAGTAGTAGAAGTGGTAGTAGTTCCAAGAGAAAGTGGTTCGGGTTAACCATACGATCGAATTATACTAATAGGAAAGAAATGAACTTGCACATTATCATCATGATATTAACTTTAAGTAATAATGAATAAACCTTTTAACGATATAATTTAGCTAACTACAAAAAAATTATTAAAGATATTATAAAACTGATTTTGTTTATTTAATGGATAGAGAATAAATATACAGCGTGCTCATTTTATCTGTTCCTCCCGAACGTTTCAAGATAGACAATACATCTCGCAATCCACAGGCAACGTGATTATTTTTAAATATAAGGGTAATTCCAATTAAATCAACAAGTGGTGGTTGCTCAATGATTCTCGATTTTGATTTCTTTCTAATCTTTCGAGATTTCTGAAACTGTTGATTCGGAGAAATCCAAGTTAGAAAACTTTCAAAAAAACACAGAAATTTGTAATCAGGCAAAAGAACTTTAAAACGAGCCCCACCAGCGTTGTAAGATTTACATAACTCGTTCTTCGGCCAATTAAATGGTCCTAACGTGTAGCAAATGATCGAATTGATATGGAATGAAGCAAAGAACAAGAGCTGTATAGGGCATTGAAAAATTAATTTATGTATTATTATTGATTTCAGAACCACTATTTTGTATTGAACACTCTTTATCGTCGAGAAAAAGAAACGGCAAAAGTTCTTAATTAAAATTGTACTTTTATTTCAAACCTATTAAGTTCAGCTTGTAAATATCGCATATACTTCTGATTGAACAATTCTGATAAAACCAGCATAACGCTGTTGAATTACAAAAATGAACTTATGTACAAATTTTAGGCCGGTGTTGGTAGTTTGATTTACCATTTTTTATAGTACATAAGATTTTCCATCGTTATCGATTTCGCCACTGATCACATAGTATACCCGTTCACCGAGACGATTTTAGGAATATTCTATGAGTATTTCATGCACCTTCAAGGTTTTATAATAGTAACAGTTTTTGTTTATTAAAAAGTGTGGAAATTCCATCATTAGAGTATTACTATTATACTGTTCGTTCATCAAGAATCTCTATTAAATTTTAATACTTATATATAGTTGAACTTACGTTATGATTAAATCTTGCGCGTCGGTTTCTCGAAACTACACACTAATACGGATGAAGTTTTTTCTTTTCGTTTTCTTTAAAAAACTAAAGATCACTATGTTTTTAAATCTCAACTTATTTATCAAAAAATATTTATTTATTCCGAAATAAAAACGCAATTATTTTTATAGTTCATTGTGTTTCGACACAAGGTATGCGGGCAAGCCATTTCACGTTCGAGTCGGAACATTCTTCTGGTAATAAAAGACTTTTTTTTTAGTTTGATACAGTTACTGAAAAAACTACCTCTATTTTCTGTTTATAAAATAACCTACCGCTTATCGTTATCAAAGAATTGATTGTACAATATTTGTGTTTTCTTTTTAACTTTTTCGAATTTCACGATACAAAAATATTCTTCTAAAAATAAGAATTTAAGCAGCAACGGGCAAAATTTCCTATTTTTTTTTTGTAGGTACTTATTTGAACGTACATAATTAATCTACTAAATATATCTATAACTGTTTCCAATACGTACGTTAATTTCGGACTTACGTTTTTTAACATGCAGTTTTGACGTCAAACAGAAGCAGCAAACGCAAACGCTACTCAAAAACCGCATTCAATCAAATAAAAAATAAAAGCAATTTCTATGAGCTCTTCTGACCTTTGAGTACCTATAAAAATCTGGCTTCATTACTAATCTGCATTAGTTTCAATTAACGTCTCGCATCCTCTTTTTATGGTGGCACGGCTGGCCTTTTCATTTTTCTTTTTAATTAACAAAAATAGACAGATTTTCAAAATATGTCCTGCTAGTCGTCATATTAGCGCATATTGATGTCAAACATCGTGAACGAAACAAATTCCTAATGCTAGACTCAAAAGTCGATTGACATGAGACTGATCGAACCCTTGGCGGACCTTTTTTTTATTTTACGGTCTCTCTCAATCTGTTCGTCTCCATCACCTTACCTTAAAGTCAATTTAGAGGTCCCTGGCAATGAGGCACGTCGCTTAAGAACGAACGCAATTATCAGTTCTGATTCAATGCTGTCTCCAACCCCGATTTTGTCCAACTTTGTTCTATTTCGGGTGCATCAATTGGAAGCAATTTTACCGTAACCAAAGATATCGATCATTCTAGTGATACAACGATTGGGAAGCACTGCTCTAATAACTGGTAGCCCACAAAAATAGTTATATTTTTTATAATCGACAACAGCGTAAGAAATCGAATACGATAAGTAAAATCATTCAATTCCTCTTAGAACAACATTTTATTAGATAGCGAAAATAATAGGAGGTATTACAGGGTTAGAAGTTTTAGGTAGCAGAGAGCTTTAACGAGAAAACCAAAGTTTGCACGACTTTCAAACATAAATTATTTACCACGTATTTGTTTTATTTTCGATGTAGGTACTTCCACATCTAGTAATTACGAAAGTTACTGTTTAAATTTAAGCGTTCGCTATAAAGCTTAAGAAGTTGTTTCAATTCTAACTTTCTGTGTACTTTTAATTCGCGAGCCGTTATAATTAAAATTTTATATTAATGTTAGTTTTTAATATAATATCCCAAAGTTAACAGGTTGTTTCATTGTAAAATGCAGAAGTCTTGATGCTTGGGCTTTTGGTTTTTTTCTATTTCATATCGTGATTACTCCTCAATTTGAAACAAAAAAATATTTACAACGAATCATTAATTTTTTAAACGAAACGTCCTGCATTCGTGACTTAAAAGAGCACTTGATCAGCACTTTTTTGTGCCACTCACGTAAAATGTAATTTTCTCGCGTTATTTAAGTTTCCCAAAATTCTAGTTATTTTCTTCTAGTAAAACTTGCTTTGTCAATCGGTATAAAAAAGGCTACACACAAGCAAATTTGTATAAAATAAATCAAAGCTATTAATAATTAATACAAAATGGTTTGTGTAAACCTGTACAGAGATAATATTGTAGTAAAACACAGGAGAGGTATTATAATCGAATTAGCTTATAAAGGGAATTAATATCTCATATGCCAGCGTATTTAGTTTTTGGGAACGAAATGCGAAATATGATGAACATTTGAAATCGGAACGGTAATGGAATTTGTAAGGAATTTGGATCAATGATGTTCACTTCGCTGTACATTAGGGATGCAAATGAAATGGTTATTTTACATAAAATTGAGAGAAATTATGATGTTGCGTATTATTACGTATACCATATTTTCAATAAATATTAAATATAAGAAGTTCTGCAAATAAATTCTTATATTGCTTTAAGAAAAGTTGGATTCTGAAATTAATAATTATTATTCGAAATACTATAGAAATTATAAAAGCAAAATCTCCTAAATATCGAAAGAAATTACAGAACCTTGAAAGCTATTGTGCATCAGCACAAACTTCATACAACGAACGGCGAAAAACAGAAAGTTGTGGTGAAATTATTTTGGAACATTACTTCTCATACGCAATACGACTTACCTATTTTATAAAAATTTTAATTTCAAAATTTCTCAAATTTGAATTTGTCTTCATTTACGTCAAACTTCAAGCAGGATTCTCAGAGATTATTTGTAATTTTAGAACTGTATGTATGTATATAGGTAGATCATTTTAAAACTTCCCACCTTGAACAACTCTTTAATTGGTAAAATTATCAAAAATCGCTGAAAGGCTTCGAGTTTGTTTTGGAGGGGGGCATATAATAACCTACTCTAGTCAGCTGGGAAACCTTGATCCTCTCCCCCAAATTTTAAATTGCACTACCCCATGTGTGATGTATCATTTTAAAGGGTATAAAACTCTCAAAGAAAACTAAAATCGGCCCGGCCGTTCGTAAACTAGAGACAGAAATGTATTGATTAAATTAAATACATCTTTATCTCTAATTCACGAACGGCTGGGTCGATTTTGATTATCTTTAATGTAAACGATTGAAAATTGAATACTCTTTAAAATGATATATCACACATGGGGTAGTGCCATGTAAAATTTTGGGGAGGGGGTGGTTGAAGGGAGGGTGAGAGTTTCCCAACCGACTAGAGTGGGTTATTAAATGTCCCCCTCCAAAACAAACTCGAAGCGTTTCAGCGATTTTTGATAATTTTATTAATTAAAAAGTTATTCAAGGTTGGATGTTTTAAAATGATCACCCTGTATATGAACATTTGCGACATCTGTAGGAAACAGTTTGCAACGACAACCATGTAAAGAACTTGCTGAGTCGCTTCTGAAAAAAGGGTCTCTACGGCAAAAGAACAACACTTCCAGGGAATATTTGAACAAATCCCTTCCATATATACATGATATTGCAAAAAAAAAACTTAGAAAGTGAAAAATAGTCTAATTAAGGAACTCTTGGTTGAGTAATGGCGATAATAATAGCCCATTCAAAAATTAAAAAACTCAAAAATAAACAGCGGGCGCAAGAAGTTTCGTATTTTAACTGCTCTCCTTCAGAGTTGGACCATCACAAAAACCGATCGAGATCAAATCAAGCAATAGAATCGAATAACGAGAAAATCTAAAACTTTCGTTAAAGAGATAGGAATACTGTCTGCACATGATCCAAAGCTTAGTGGATCTTGAAATTAATCTGGTATAAAAAAATGTAGTTTAGACAACAGTGATGATCACTGGCACAGTGAAGTTTCCCCCTCATCACAATAGTCACTAGATTCCACAAATCTTGGAACCTTCCACTAAATTACTGGTGTATTGATGAACTAAGCCGAATCGTACCTGGTAAAATAGATTTTGTATCAATGAAAACAGAAGTAGCACACAAGAGTATATTATTCAAAAAAGACTAATTTGAGAAAACCTCGAAGAAATATAGCAAATGTTCAAGACTAAGCACCATAAAGAAAAAACTGAGTTTTCAATGGTTTATCAAACTCCGATCCAATAATTCTATCTTTACATGGTACATGTTCTGTGTGAGTGTGCATGGTATTTCAAAACCTAAATGTGTTAGCTAAAGAATAGTTAAGTTTTTTTGCTTCACTCTTTAGAACTTTCTAATGATAAACTAGTTCTACTTCTGTATACATAAACCCAAGTGGAAGAGCACTCCTTAATTTAATTTCGACATCTTGCATTGCGACCTTTATTGATGGGACACCTATAGATTGGAATCTGACCGTGGCAATGTGGATACATTATACAGCACCCCTAGACGTTAGAGGTGGTAACGATGTTTACGGGGAATTTCTGCTGAACACTCGACCAACATACACAAATGTCGTAAAAGTCCGACCACGGGTTATTTCCAGATACAGCGATAGAAATATTTCCCATTTTTCAACTATGTTTTCTAATTAATAGAGCAGATTTAGTTTTGCATCTAATAGGAACCGGGTAGGACATAGCCATAAGCCCGAATCTAAAAATATTCCTGTTTATACATATTAGTCATATGAAAATCCATAAAACATTCTACAAAATGGCTATACCTCCAGCTTTCTACTTCTTACTATAAAGAGTTATGGTGAACTTTGTACTGAAGCATTAACACAAAATGTAATTTAAAAGAAATTAAAATCTTATTAACTAGAAAACGAAACGAGATAAGAATCTAAACATTTGCAGTTTTGATTAGCTTAACAGGTACAATAGATAAACTAAACTTGAACAAAATCAAAAAGAGGAGACCGCAAAATTTATTGAATCATTTGATACATACTTTTACTAATTCCTGATCAACAAGGCAAACGCAAAGGTAAAAGAAAATGATAACAGCAGTATATCATTATCAATCGATGGAATAGGTACATTTGTGCCCTGGGCAGTTTAATATTTACAGGCTAAGATCTTCACAAAAACGCCACCACTTCCAGCATTGATAATGATATCTATTATCAGAAATAATTAAATGTACAGGTGTTCGGGTGTTCGACGTTGGCCAAACTAATTGTAAGGACGGAGATTTTTTGTTCATTAGTCATCTGATGAGTTACGCCCAATCACCTCGACGATGCAAAATGCACAGTGAGCTCTATGGTCTGAATGATTACCCAAGGAAGACCTACTTTTTAACAATCTTTTATCAACTATTAGATAAAGTCGCTCCGCGCCAATAGAAAATATAAATAAAATGGCCAAATATCAAGAAACCTGCGTAGCCAACTACTTTTACGTAGATATATTTAAGAAATACTGCGACGTCTCTGTGTGACAATAAATACAATGTACCGACTATAATTCATAGGTTGCATATACACGTGCGTAGAACAAATGTACTACAAATAGCAATTCTAAAAAACTAATCGTAAATTTCCGTAAATGCATTAATTTACAATTAACGTTATGTTACCTTGTTGGAATTCAAGAGACAAGAAGATAACCTTGCTATTTATTAATACTGAACGTTAACAAAAACGCCAAACGTTTAATGTTACAGTTAGTTATTTATACATCATTTTACGATTATTAAAATAAAATCTTTCCTCGAAGAGATATACCCACTCTTATTTTAACTCGAGATATTTAAGTAAATGATCACTTTTCTCTTCAGAAAATTGTAAAAACAATTTTATGTTTCAAATTAAAGGTTTATTTCTATTTTTTTTAATTCGCTGAGGTTATTAAACGCGCTAGTACTACATGGTTGACAAAGCACTGAGCCCTTTTTCTTTAATTTCTTGCATTGTCTTTATTTAAGTCGTAAAATTCAACATCCCATTGGTAGTAATTAATTTAAAAAAGAGAATGACAAAATATAGAAGCGGATATATAGCCTCCAACCTTATATAAGCATTAAAGAGAAATAACGGGTAGCAGTCGCTTTAAGAATACAATGACATTTTAAATGTATATCGTTTTAAATTTATCAACCAATTGGAAAGTTATATTTAGATTATTTCAATGATATTTGACTCTAGCAAGATAGATCTTATATCTTGCCAAGTCCGCTAATTGTAAGTACTTGGCACAGCTCACCTAACACTTCTGAAAAATTTCTGTTAGCAATGCTTTTCTCTAGATTTTCTTTTTATACTTTATTTTTGTAGTATTATTCTTTGAGCGCGCTTTTTACAAAGGTTAAATCTGTGTAATAGTATTGGAATAAATTTTCTAAACATATTACGCGTTAATCTTTTTGATAAGCATTTAAGCTATTTAACATTGGCACGTAAGTTAGTTAATATGAAATTTTAGTTTTCATTAATTTTTATTATCAGCAGAAATTCGCTCATTAGGACCGCAAAATTTGTAAATTGTCATTAAATATTTAATAAATAAATAAATAATGAAACACTTTGCCAAATTCACTACGTTTAGAAGGATTTTCATTCTCATGCGTCTAACAGGGCATTGAAACAAATGCATGTAAAATAAGTTGAACCCACACAAGTTGTGATGTTTCTTCCTAGAAAGACATGATTTTATATGTCTCTTTAATAACTTTATTTTTTCATTTTGATTAAAATTTTTAAAAATTATTACTAAATGAGGTTACTTACGCGATCTCAATACTATTAGATAGTTTTAACTGACTTAAAGATATCATTCTGTAGTATCAGTAGAGATGATGCAGCTATAGTTAAGTATTTTCCACTTCTCAAATATTTTTCCCTGATAAACGACTCAAAAGAACTACTCGAGATCTTTACAGTCTGAATCCTGAGCAGTACATCCGGGTAAAATCTCGTCTAGAAATTTTTGCTTCGAAATTGACCGATTATTCATGTTTCCAAATTTTGAATGTTTTTTCCCTTATTTTGTTAGAAACAACGTGTTGTTGATATTTTTACAAATACTATTCTAAGATCAACTTGTTGGTTTTCTCAGTGTGAAGACATACCAATTTTGAACAGGGCCATATTATCCAACGGGCTAACTAGGCCAAAGCCCAGGGAGCTGCAGCTGGATTCAATCTTCAAATTCGCCTTTCCGATTTTCACATACATATAGCACAGGCGTCCAATTGTCTTATCCGGTCTTGATCTCAGAGAAAATGCAAATTTTGTTTGCAAACTTAGAAGGTTATGCAAGCAAGTATAAACAAATGTTATCTTTTAGGCTTGCAAGAGAAGCCATAGCTAATGAACTGTATGTAAAAGTAGAGAGAAAGCAAGTTTCACTGTTATCTCTCTGAATACTATCCAGTACATGTAAAGAACCAATTTGTTTTTCAATTTAAAATGTATAAATATACTCCTATCATTTAAAAGTGTATAAATATGATCAAAATTAAGTGTCATGGGACAACTACAATTTATTGGTTTAAAATGAAAAGACCCGTAACAAAATTTCTGGATCAGGATTTTAACGTCCTTGCTAAAAATCAAATGTAAGTATGAACTACGAACCAAGTCCTTTATATTGACTATAGTAACTGTTACCTTAATAAGTTTGTTATTAAACTTTTTTATTGGTATTGAAACCTCTGAAAAATTGACTATATTATTTTAGATCTACATATAACATTTTTGACAAAGTATGTTTCAGTGATAATAATCACTACATATTTGTTACGTTTCGATTTACCATTCATTCAAGGAAATCTACAGAATAATAGATTTGAATTGGCATTGTATAATAAAACCTACGTAGAACAGCAGCTTTAAAACATTTTTCACCTGTAAATGCCTTGTATAATAATAAATATGACTAATAATAGATAACGTGCATTCCAAACACTTATACTGTAGAATGAGATCATGTTGACAATTTCTTCCAACGATCCGTAATCTATTAAAATTTAATTAATCACATGTACTAATAATATAAGAAGTTCCTTCTACTTCATTCAGTAATGTTAACAAAAAAAAAGTCTACAATCTTATATACCTATATAATTAACCTACCTTCCTATAAGTTATATAGGATAACGAAATTATTACTAGAAAGCAAATCAACTTCCAGTTAATTGCTATGCATTTTTATTATTACTACACAATGAATTATTATAAAGTTGTTGAGCAATAATGCAGGTGTAGATATATTATTGTGTTTGTACTTACACTAGTTCCTGCTTCTCTACATTTTCCTTGCAACTAAATATGTCTTTAAACAGTTATGTCTCGTAATTATATTTTTTAAACGAGTATCAATTAGCAAGCTTTAGGATATATCAGGTTAATTTATTATGCCAATACCGTGTTAGAAATTATGTTTCGATTTGAAATATACCTATCTATACGACAAAGTTTTTAAAATAAAAATTAAACAAAGTCCAGATTAATATTGTTTACATACCAATTAAGTCTACATAATTTAATAAAAATATTGTGATAATTTGTTAAACTTTCAATTTAAGAGATTTTAATTAATTGTGAGGTTAAAATATTATATTTCTGCACCTTAATTAAGGCCAAATAAAATAGAAAATCAATACAGAGTAATCAAAAATAAACACTTTTTCAGTAGACTTTGGTCAAACGAAATGTTGTACCTTTCGTTAATTCGAATCTGAACAAAAAACAGGCGCATAAATAATTCGCTTTTCGTTACTTTGTAAAATCTCATTTTACAAATGGATGTTCAGAAAGTTCGGTGTCAATTTTAATATTTATAAGACGACACAAGAAACCACAACACCGAGAACAATGACACACAAAAGTCCAAATACTGAGATAACCTCTATGTACTAGACTTAGTTTAACTATAACTTCAACAATAAAATACATCAACATCAATATAACGTTATAATGAAAGCTCTTTATTGTTATTTATGTATATTATTCCGCTGATAATACACCAATATTTAAACAATAGTCGTGAACATATATTAAATGGTGATGAAGATAGTTTATAACTATTGTACTGCATGTTGTTACAGTGCAAAATTATGACGAACAATATTAAAGAAACATGGAAAGCAGGAGCGCTTATTTAAAAGAGCAAAGAATTAATATTTATCTCTTCAAAGATAATAAAATGACTCGGAAGCTGAAAACCTGACGGGCTCTTTTCCGTATATTATTCATAGCTCAGGTCATTCCATATCAAGTGACTCAATTTGGAAAAACTTTTTTTAGATTTTTATTTCTACAGGGTTTTGAATTTCCCAAAAAAACAAAATTTGTTCGTTGTCGCTTCAGCACAAATACATAATAATGCTCGGAAAAAACCATTTTGCAGCAGCTAACTTAACAGTAGATAATTTCAGGCTACACAAAAATAATATATAAATAATAAAATTGAGTTTTTAATGGAGGAGAAAGTGGTACACCAAAATGTAAAATTGATATTGAGTGTCAAGATGTTTAAAGAAATGGTCATGAATAACAGATCACTCTTTGTTGACTACAAAGCCTACCTTTTCAAAATGATATGTTCATCACCAAGTCCAAAATGTAACTTATTACTATCAGATGAGTGTAGAAACTGTCCGGCAACTAATAATCAGAGAAAGACATCTGCAAAAAGGGTTTGAAGAAAACCTGTCAGTAAATAAGTGGTTTTACAAAGGTTCCAAAATCAGCTAAAAATTTCGTTGATACATCCTGTGAACTGCTAGCTTTGAAAAAGCAGGCTTTCATAATCCAACACTAAACCGCCTACTTGAAGGAACAATCAAGCAACATTCAATAATTTGCAGTCCACTACTAAGATCAGAGCACCAAGCTACTTTGCAAATTTTCACCTTGCAATTTTTAGTAAAAAATACAGTGCCGGCAAAGATAAGAACGCGAAGTAAAAAATGAAGAGTACTCTACAAAAGATACTCAATCTATTGCGTCAAAAAATAATGTCTGTCAATTAAATAATTGGCAATAAAAAATTTTGTTTTTATTTCTGACCGTCTAAGAGAGGGGGTCCCCAACCTTTTTGTATCTAAGAGCACATTCTAGAATATCGGTGGAGCGGCGGGCACCATTTATTTTTTTCAAGGTAAATTTATAGTTGGGCATTATCTGCAGATGTGATATCTACAAAACCAGTTTAGCTTTAAACAAGTTTACATACCCAATCATTATAGCTGTATGTTTGTCTTTTCCCTACAGCTTCAAATTTAAATAATTCAACTTTTCCATTATGTCTGTGATAAAACCCAAATTCACCTGCTAGCGAGTCAGTTAGTTCCAGGACCAGCGGAAGACATATGGTGAATATGGAACACTCCATACTTGAGATTTTCTTGAGTAGTTTAATTTTTAGTTTTTGTCGATTAACATATACGGGGTGTTTACTAAACATTTGGCAAAAATTCAGGGGGTTGTTCCTTGGGTTATTTTAAGATTTTTTTGTCCTTGAATTTTTGGAAAGACGCTTTGTTTCAAAGATACAGAGCGATAAGAGTAAAGTAAAACTACGGTGTACTGCACTGGGCCTACAGAGTACAAAAAATGTCCAGAAATACGTTTCCGTTGTGATTTGTCATCGTTTCCATAGTGGCTTGTCATTTTCTCTCTTTGAAAGTTGTCAAAATTGATCGCGTATTTTCGTTTGATACTTGAACTTTTGATAGTGAAGCTTTCTAATATGAATGGCTATACGAACACCGAGATGACAGATATGCATTTTATATATGGACTTGCCAATGGGAATTCGTTAAAGGCTAGGCGGTTGTACAGAGAACGATTTCCAATTGTCATATTCCTGATAGAAAAACTTTCCAAAGTCTTCATGAAATAGGCACATTTAAACGAAATAAAGGACCAGGAAGGCCAAGAGCAGTAACAACGGTAGAATTGGAAAAAAATGTGCTGAACATGGTAAAGGAAGATCTGATACATCTACCAGAAAAATAGCAAACGCTTTGAATGTGGGTAATAGGACTGTGTGGAAAATTTTGAAGCAAAACGGCTTGAATCCGTACTACGTGCAGTGCGTTCAAGCACTTATTCCAGCTGATTTTTTTTCAACGTATTGCATTTTGCCAATGACTTCTGCAAACTTTCGTTCAAATCCCTCAACTAGTGGCGCTAATTCTTTTTACTGATAAAGCAGATTTATCCAGAAATGCAATTAGAAACTTCCATAATAACCATGTACTTCAAGATCGTTTTCAATATCAATTTTCATTAAACATTTGGATTGGAATTATGGGTGACTGGCTAATTGGACCTGTATTTCTACCAGAAAGACTTACCAGTGAGGTGTTTTTGGAAGAATTACTGTCTGGGTCCTCGAGGATGTACATTGAGAACGAGAAACGTAATGTGGTTTATGCACAATGGTGCACCGGCACATTTTAGTCTGGTTGCTCGTGAGTTTTTAAACGCAACACATGAAGATGGCTGGATTGATCGAGGTGGATCTCACTTATGGCCTGTTCGATCCCCAGACTTAAATCTCTCGGATTTTTATTTATGGGGCTATTTGAAAACATTAGTGTACACTACTCCAGTGGAAAATGAAGAAGATTTAAGAAATCGGGTAATTGGGGGGTGTAATGCAATAAGAAACAACCCCGGTATTTTTGGAAAAGTTCGGCAATCAACAAGGAGAAGATTGGATGCATGCATCCTACCTGGTGGTAGTCATTTTCAGCAGTTTTTGTAGATGAAGAATCTTTACGTGTAATATGAATAAAGTATTTTTTTCGAAAAGCTTTTATCGCTCTGCATCTTCGAAACAAAGCCTCTTTCCGAAAATCATCCAAGGACAAAAAATCTTAAAATAACCCAAGGAATAACCCCCTGAATTTTTGCCACGTTTAGAAACACCCTGTATATTCTTTATCTCTTATTATTTTATTATTTAATGTATATTTATTCATTATTTATAAATGCTACACAATAAAACAACTTTTTAATCGTTTAAATCGCTTTTCTGCGCCCGCCGCCTGTTTGGTTTACATGTGTGTAACGACCTTTGTTTGCACTCCATACCTCGGAAATCATGTTCCGCCGGCCCTGGTTAGTTCAACAAAATTCTGATTTTTGGTATTAAAATGATTTTTTATTTCTTCATTTAAATTTACACATCTTGTAAGAACTTTGCCTTTACTGAACCAACGTACTTCAGTATGCAGAATGAGATCAGGATCTTCAGAATTTTCTAGTAGGGCCTTGAAAAGGCGATGTTGCAAAGGGACTACTCGAATAAAGTTTACTATTTTTGTAAATACTTTCATGACGTGTCCGAAGGGTGGTATTCTACCGCACAAAGCTTCCTGGTGGATAATACAGTGATACGGCATAAAGTTTGGAAATGATTTATTTTTTGTGCAAAGGGCAATAAATCTATTGATATTACCAACCACTGCTGCATCAGTAGTTATCGCCGACAGCTTGTGCAGAAGCATATCTACGGACTCTTTATAGATTTCCTCACCTGTTGCTAGTCCTTTCATCGGTAATATTTTCAGTAGATATTCTTTTACAGTAAAGTTACTAAACACCATTCTAACCATAACTACTAACTGTGCTGTGTCTGATATATCTGCAGACTTGTATTGTAGTGAGAACCAGTCACATATTTCCAAGTCATTTTTAAACTGAGTTTTCATGTCTTTTGAAATGGCATGTATTCTTCTTGTAACGGTGTTATCCGACAACTGTACATCTTGTATTACTGACATAATCTCACGTTTGTTAGAAAATCCCTCAAATAAGCAAATCGGTACGTCAGAAATGTTTCTTTTAACAACTCACCATCCTGGAAAGGCTTTTTCTTCTTTGCGACCATGCGAGAAATTTTGAAAGAAGTAAGAGTGGGATTTTTAGGGTTGATTTTAGTGGATTTATTTTCTTCTTTCTTACTTTAGGTTTAAGTGGTACTGGTACACTAACTGACAAAAAATTGTCTCAAATCCATTGCATGTTCTTGGTGATGTTTAGTTTCATTTAAATTTCCCATCGAAAAATTTTTGGATGTAAGTGTACTTGGTTAACATGTAGCTCCCCCGTACACGCCTACTCAGAGCTTTTCTGAGGTTGGTCGCGCTGTATTCAATTTCACTACTAGCTACCCTCACCATTCATGTTAATCGTTAATATTACATACAGTGGAGCGGTTTGGCCAGCATTGTTATACAATCTTATTCTGGCTGTACAGTACGGTGCGTTTAAGATTGATAGGAGAAATATTGTTAAAATGTTATAATAAAAATAAATAATTATTTTCAAACAAATACGCCTATACTTCTATAATTCTAATTAATTACTAAACAATAAAACATTTTCAAAAATTTTTAGGTAACATTTTATTGAAAACTTAATTTTTTTGATCGTGGTCGTACAGCGGTGGGCACATGTAAAATAGCTGTCCATATCTTACAAAAGAAACGTATTAAAGTTTCAAAAAATATTAGAAAATAATTTCTGCTTCTCTCGCATATTAGTGGTAGGCAATATTGCCATTTGGCAATTTCGGCATATAGTGAATGTTCCCGAAAAGTGGTAGGCTCCCTTATATTTATGTTGTCGAATACTGGACATATTACACGAAACGTTGGTAACAACAATGCAGACTTACATGTTGTTTCATGACATCATCTGTTCCGTTACGATTTAATAATATCAATAACAGCAATTCTCAGAATATGTTTGTTGTGTGCGCTCTGCGTCTGCAGTTGACCATATGTCTTTCAGTTCAGTGCACATTTTATTATGGTGCTACATTTATGTATCTGTTTTTATAAAATCATGAAACCGAAAAACTTAGTTTGGTTTTGTAATAGAAAGATGCGAACTAATGATGGCTCTTCAAATAAAAAATTGAGAACATTGCTGGAAATATTGACAATAATGCTTCCCAAAATGGCCCATATAAGTATCGGAAACATTACCAAGACCAGAAAGTTTCAACACGAGGGAAGTCTGTGGGACTTGGTAGGCCGTTTCAGTAATGACATGTTGAGAATATTATTATAACAGAAATAATCAGACAGACAGAAATACGCGTATAGAATTTTTGATCATGTTTTATTTATTATACAGAGATCGTCAAAAAGTACTGACCATTTTATTTTCAAAATCAAATGCGATTCGTGAAAGCTACTTGTATTGATTTGCAAGGTCTCCAGATATTAGTGTTTCAGATTTTTTTTCTTTGGGGTTATCTAAAAGAAGTCAAAATTATCTCGCAGCATTGTTTGTAAAAATGATCTAATTTCTTTTGTATGAACTTAGAATCATTTAAGTTTGGACACTATATCTCGGAAACTAGTCGTTTTTCTCAGAAAGTTTATAGAGATTACTTTCAACATTTTCGTTCAAAGAATCTTATTGAATGTATTGATTGTATGTATGTGGTGTGGAGTAACTATTTTTAAAAGTGCCAATGGCCTGAAGCGCGTTGTAGTTTACCTATTTACCATCAATCAAGCTGTTTGCTTATTTTTATTAAAGAGAAACTTTCGAATTTTATTTTTGCAATTTTTTCTACAATAACCATGAGTTTTCCCCTTAAAGGCGCACGAAGAATTATAAGCTACAGTTTTTTACTGTGTCTTAATGGTGAACTAATTGCATTATAATATAGTCAATTGTTGAATAAACTTTATATTAAACTAAACAATACACAATATTTACCAACTATTGAGAAACTTTTAATCATCTAAATATATACTATAAAAATAAATAAAAAGTATACTATAGAAATAATTCTAGGTAGTCTATTCTAAAAGTGTTTTTCTTGAAAGCTACATTGCGACATCCCCCCCTCCAGATCTATTTTTCATGAAATGCAGTGTTAAAAACAAGAACATTTCTCTGTTTATATTTTGTTACACATAGGTTGTTTGCTACTATGGTTCGTGCTTTTATTAAGATTGCAAAAATAAAAAGTAAAGATCACTCATACGTTTCTTAACTAAAATAAATAATTAAAACTCTAACTACACAAAAATCGCATGCTTCGGTTATATAATTAGAGAATATGCAAGATTTAAGTTTTTGCAGTACCCTCCTACCTACTACATATGTATTAATTTATAGTAGATATTCTCGACGGTATTCTATATTTAAAAATTCTTATTTTAAGGATATTTCTATAATTATATTTACACTCATTTGTTGCTTTTATTACATGTTGTGTATATGTATGTATGTGTGTATGCGTTTCCATCGCTGTATTAATGTTAACAGTAGCTGTTGGGAGGTTAAGAGTGCGTCACACATCTTAAAATAGTGCTGGCAGCGATCCGACGATGGGCAAGCACAACCGGGCGAGGCTTAACGGGACATCGTCTCTAGATGAATCTTTTACCACATCCGCCGTTAAACGTTGCTGCTTTTTGATTTGCTATTGAATTACGCTAGAATATTGTACACCAGTCAACCTGAACCTTTTTATTTATTATTGTAAATAATATATCAATACAAAAACTGTTTTTTTTTATAATCACAGAAACAATGTCGTTTTTCTGTATTAATAGAATATATGTAGGCGCCCACAAGAAAATTACAGTTAAGAGATCATACACCTTTTTTCCAATGAATGAATAAATCAATGACAATTCAAACGTAATAGAAGGCTAACACCCTATAAATGTTAAATTTTGTAAATATGCAAAAGAATAAGTTCTATTAAAATATTCAAGATTAATTAAATTTGTTTCCTTGTCTATTTTCTGTAAATAAAATATAAACTTAGCAAGTACAGTTTGTATTTCAACAATAACATCAATCAATTTACTGATATTGTCCTTGATAAGATAATAACCATCATTAGGTTATAGTTTCACCTTTCGATTATTATCAAATTTCTACCTTATTGGTCATACCATACAGTACGTAATTAAATGAGTCAAGTTAATTCCGAAAACTCTCTCAAAAACAAATCAATACAAACAAAAGTAAATTGAGGAATATCAAACCTAACAATGTCAGAAAGAACCGTTGATTAATTAATAATAAATTATAGACGTTGTATTACGTACGATTTCAATATCACCTATTTTTATAAAAATATGTTAACTTCATGTTGTTTAAGTAGCTCTATGAATAGAGTATCATGTTATTCACAACTTTTTTATAATAAAATCCTTGGTTTCATACTACCACTACTACAGGATACTACTGGAATTTATAACGGCAGATCCTTCAGTAAAAATTAAGCCTAGTTTCTTACATAAACTTACGCTGCCGAAATTTTATTCAGAATTTCTTGCTTTTTCTGTATCTAGAGAACGCTATGAAACATTCAGATGAAATCTATAGTTATTATTACACAGTATCTACTATTCGAGCAAATTGCACTGAATATCGCCTTCAGGGATGGAGATCATGGGTGGCACAAACAGATATTAGAGGAAAGCTGTATGGTAAAATGGATAATTCTGCAACACTTGGGATATACATTCAACTTAGCAAAGAAGATGTCTTGTATTTTTCTCGTATGATGCTTCGTTTCTGAATAAAGCAGAAATTTATAATATCTGTGGATCTTAAGACTTGATAAATTGATTTTTCCTAAAAAACTTAATTGAGGTATTCCCATCAGTGTCGTATATTTAAGAAAGTGTTCAACCTTAACATTCTGTATCTAAAAAGTTGTGTAGTTTAGGATACAAGTTTACAGATGTAAATATATAAATAAATATTTCCGTTCATCTCAGAGATATCCAGCATACAATGTGTTTCACAGATCAGCACTTCAGCATCTTTATGAAATTGATTTCAAATTTTCATCGATTGGAATAAACCCCTTAAAGGGAACATTTTCACATTTATAAACTCATGGACAAAATTAATTTAATTTTTTTAAAAAATCTTAAGATAACGATCACGATTAAGGTTACTAATTTTTTTACTAATACAGATGGATCTTCTTTGATAATCGAGACACACGTTTGTTTTAAAATCATAATTTTCATAATTTTACATTTTCTCAAAAGTTGAGCACATTTTTGTTGCAAAAATTGCTGATTAACAAAATATTTCATTAGCTAGAAGGTGTTGTGTTGTTAGTAGTGTTAGTTTTAAAAGCTTTAATGTTAAAAAATGGATCGTCGAAGAAATTTATCGGTTGAGGACGCAATAAAGGCATCAAATTTATTGGAAGAAGAATATTCTATGCGTTATGTTGCTAATTTGTTAGGAAGAAATCATTCCACTATAAATCGCACGGTTGAACGCTTCAATCAGACAGGATCTTATAATCGCAGACCAGGACAATGGCGCAAACGGTCTACGGATGCAAGAGATGAGCGCTTTCTGAGGCAGTCTGCTCTTATAAACAGGACAGTCACTGTACAATGTGAAAAAATGAGTTGGCAATTGCTCGCAATGTCATGATATCGTCTCGAACTGTGCGAAGACGTTTAAATGAAGCTGGATTAAGCAGTAGAAGACCGGCGAAAAAACCTTTGCTAACCAGGGAACACGGAGTTGCAAGATTACATTTCGCTAGAAATCATCAAAACTGGACGGTTGATGATTGGAAGAGAGTTTTGTTCTCAGATGAGACTAGGGTCAACTTAAAATTTTCGAATGGCCAGGAGAAAGATTTGCAAGCTACAATATTACTCCAAAAATTCCATTTGGTGGATGCACTGTAATGTTTTGGGGAGAAATCTGTTTTAACGGTCGTACAGAGTTGGTTCCCATCCGTATGAGATCCATGAATGCGGATTATCTCGAAAAAGTCGTAGTTGAACATGTAATGCCGTTTGCCCACTTCGTGGGGCTTAATTTTGTATTCCTGCAGGATAATGTTCGTCCCCATGTGGCTAGGCAAGTGTTTGACTACTTAAATGCAGTTAATCTTCAGTTAATAGAATGACCAGCTAACAGTCCCGATTTAAATCCCATTGGTCGATCGCTAGCGAGAACTTAAAAAGAAAACTCAAATTTAAAGTGCACAACTCTAACGGCTCGTAAAGTCATGAAACGACTAAAAAGGAACCGAACGCAACGTGATTATATTTATTATCACATATAGTCATTTACTATTACAAGTGATAAAATATCACGACTGCACTACGTAGTAGGTGATAAGGCGTTACGTAGGTAGATATACAGGATGTTTCAGTACAAGATGCACTCCCGCGAGCTGTTGATAGATTAGCAAAAAATAAGCCTAAAAATCTTATATCATTCTTCCATGATAAATTTTCCTCGTACTGAAACACTTAGACTACGCCTATGACAACAAGTCGATCGCGACACATCTTTAAGATAAAAAGTAGATCTTACGTACACAAAAGTTGGCCACCCCTGCCATAGAGCATCTATGGGACGCTCTTAAAAAAAAGTTCGCAGTCCCTCACCCGTCAACCACAATCAACTGGTAGATGCAGTAATAGCAGAATGGGAGAATATCCCCCAAGATGTTATCGAAAATCTGATCTCCAGTATGCATGCGAAGGCAAATGAATGCAGTAATAAGAAATAGAGGAGGCCATGTACGGTACTAGGTAATTGTTTACGTTTTTTGTGTATAGTTCATGCTTTGCGAGTTTTTTTGCATTATTAATTATGTAATAAAAAATGACTTAAAATAAGGTCTTCTCTTGCCAATTTCTGTTCAAAACAACTGCACGGCTTTATTTGCAAGTTTCTATAGAGCTATCAATCATATCAGTAGAATGCAGGAAAACTTGTGCTTACTTAATCAAGTGGTGCGTTAATTTTGTCCATGAGTTTATATTTTTACTTAAATACTTGTTCACGTTTTTCATATACCTAGATTTTAGAGTGTCGAAGTCACAAATGTTACAAACTTGAGTTCCTGCTCGTGTTTCTAAAAACTGTGATGGACTTGATTTTGCAAATTACATTAATATTATAATATCTCAGCTGCTATTGGAGATATTTATAAATAACAAATTATATTACATTCTGAAAGCGGAGACAATGGCGAATTTAGTTACGTCAAAGCTTACTATGATCACCATTAAAAATGAATGAATAGAATTAATTACTATTCAAGAACAACTCGATAACAAAGATTAGTCATATTCTAGAAACCCCAGAAAAGTCTTTTTCTATTCTATCAAACAATCGGCTCAAGCCGCTTAAAAAAATCTTGCAAAAAAACTATTTTTGATTATAACTATAAACAAAAATATATTAGTAACGTATATTCGGTTTGCCCTATTCTGCTTTTCGAGATACCACGCGTTTACATTGGATTTGGACCACCCTATACAATACAAGTATATAAATCATAGTGTTGATATAACAGCCATAACTTACTCTAACCTTTTTCCCTTTTGTAAACAGAAATTTAAGATGTATTCAGAAAGTGCTTTTAAGTCACGACTGCGATTGTAATGAAATTTCAAGAAAATAATTTTTTTGCCCTTAATTCAAATGCTATGTAAGCTTTTTTTCCTACGGATGCAAGTAGCTGAAGAAAGTTGGCGTTGAGAAACTCAATGTCGCAAGGATCGTCAGACTGCATGAAAACATGGTGTTCGTCAACACGTCAAAAGCAAGTTTGCGTCTCAAGGGATGGATGTAAGCGCCTCCACCATGCGCAATCGCCGTATACAGTATGGCTAAAAAGCCCGCTATGAAGAAAAGATTGTCGTGGGCAAATAAATATAAAGACTGGACTGTGAAGCAGTGGAGGAAAGTAATTTTTCAGACGAAACGCATTTTAGTTCACGGATACAGGTCCAATTTCGTCCGGTTCTCACTTGGGAAACCTCTTCTACTCTAGTATCTCATTGAAGAAATGACCAATGCACCTAGTTGCCTGCTGGTGGCAAACTGTTTCGGCAAAATCTTGTTCGTCGTCACAATTCCAAGCTCACCAGACGCTTCTTTGCCAAAAAAAAGTTGTCAGTGTTGAGCTAATCAGCAAATTCATTAGACTTGAACCCCTTAGAAAGTTTGTGGGCTATTGTTAAGGCTTGGAGCGGCAGGATAGCCTGCTCCACCAAAACTAAGGTGATCGAGAATGTCACCAAAGTGTGGTATCGGAATCCAGAAGTAAATATGTACGGAAAGCTCATTGAATCAAGGATTATGAGGGTGAACAAAGTAAAAAAATAAATAAATGATCATATTAGGCCTTTATCTCTTTATCCCAATTGCACCGTACTGGCACTAATGAACGAAATTAGATAAAAAAAAAGAAAATCATTAAAGAGTACCACTAGTCATGTCGTTGAAGTAAGATGTTTGCGTTTTGGATATAATTTAATGATATAAAAGAGACAAAAACATTCAATAATTCCCAAGTGTTAGAAAGCATTCAAATGAGTTTTTTAATCCAGAATGCAGCTGAGTGTAGATACATTTTTAAGATATAACAACGTAATGAATTATATTTCATGGAATTACTGATACATACACTCCTCTTCAATAAAAAAGCGTGCGTGCATATCAGGCTTCACAGCCAAAGAGACGCGACTTGATGCAATAATAGGCGTTATTCAAATTAAAGATCACACTATTTAAGAAGATCAATACACTGCTAAGCAACACAGAAAGCCTGGTTTTATGAAAAACCCCATAAGTCGCGTATTCTACTTGTACGTTTTTGTTTTTGTTTTTTTTTGGAAGACGAGTGTATTTCGAAAGACAATTGCTATCTCACAGATTAAAAAGTATGAACTTGGCATAATCTGATAACATAAAGCAATTATAATTCGAGTGATTCTAATAGATCTGTTTGTTTTTGTAATGCTAATGAAGAAACACTAGGTAACAAAATAGCGCCTCAAACTTCAAAATTAAAAAATTAAAATAAATTAAAAAATTTGAAAAATAAAATTAAAAATCTATATCTATTAGAAGAGAAAATCTATGAGACTTCTTGTAACTTATTTTTTATTGTAGAACGTCGCGCCGCGCCGCGCCGCGCCATGGTGCACTGCACTTTACTTATCAAATGGTTACATTAGTTTTCTTCTTTTATTTGGAGAAGCAAAAAAAAATTTGTGTTCTTACGGGCTTTGGTGGGTTTTTACATTCGTCCCGTCCTCTGTTTACTGTCATATCCGGGAAATTTTACAGTCGTTTTCGGTTTTAACGGTGAATTCTAATTTTGTTTCATCTATTTATTGTAAATAAATCTAAAAACTAACTATTTTTGGACATTTCCTAACGACTACCTATCTGAATGAATCCTAGCAAAGAATGAAAAATATACAAGAAAAAATTAAAGGTTACATAAAACCAAAATAATATTTTCAACATTACAATACTTTAACAAAAATCATAGTATCTTTGCCGAATAAATACTCGAGCACGATTTCGGTAACAAATCGAACAAATCTCTCGGTCACTATTTGGAGCGGTAGGCTTTGTTTTTCAAAAACATTTACAAGACTGTTACCCTTTTATCTGCATAAAAATGGACGAGGAATTAATTCGTACAGTATTTCCATTTTTTCTATTTTAAAACATCTAAATTTAACTCGACTTTTGTCGCCTAGCACTTTTATTGACTTCTATTTTTTCTTGTGTGTGTGCGTGTGTGTGTATTTGTACGTATTAAACTACTCGAATAATGCTGAAGGCGGTGGTTCAGCCGTTATTTATATAAAAAGCGTTGAAAAAGAGAAAAGGTAACATCAACAAGCAAAAAATACAGAAGAAGCAAGGCTCATACCGAGAATCTCAGACGATGGAACGCGTGGAAAATGCAGCTCAAGACATTCTCTCTTGCTGATAAATTATGGGATTCAGATTGTCGCAGACGTACAAATTTATAAATAAAATCTAAAACGTTAAATTAAATACCACGATGAAAACTATCCCGAGCACTACAAAAAGGCTAAAAGCATTCAAATAGTAAGTGGAAGAACACGTAACAGGAAAAAAAAGTTCTATACGATGTGTTTTTTATCGGTTTGTTTTGAGAAGTATTTTTTAGGTTGCAGGCGTATTTCTTTTTATCGGGTAATTTTCTAAAAATCTCAGGAATTCTTATGCCACAGTACACAATTTCTATTTGCCCATTTAGCTATAACTTGGCCAATCTTGATAAATCGTCAAATAATAAAAACGATATCCAATACATCAAAGAGGGCCATGGCTTTGTGCAAACAATACACCATCCACTGCTCAAAATAAACAAAAATATCTTGCTACTAGTCATAGTCAAGCCAGTTTTGTACTTTATAAAGAAATCGTTTTTCATATGTCAATTTGATAGTTATTTTGTCCTACGGAAAATGAAAGAAAACGTTAAAAAAGTCTGTTGTTTTTGAAGGTAGTTCATTGTTTTGAATTCCGATTTGTCAGGTTACATCAAATACAAATTGATTTTAAATTTAAGGCTAAATATAGAGAATTTTCTTTAAGAAGTAAATGAATATAGGGATAGCTTGTTATAGGAATCTACACAAAGCCTAACACAACTAAACAAACAAAAAGCATGAATATACCGAAAGGAAAAAAATCAACGTTTTCTAGGTTTCTAATTCTATGAAAATAATAACACGAGAATAATAAGAATGAAAGTAAGAACTCCAATAAAACGACTGCCCTTAAACTACCGAATCATCAATAGTATCAATTTCCTTTAATAACACAACCACGTGCTTAATGCAATAAACATTTTATTTACAAATAAATATCAGGTTAAATATTGTCCCAAAAAAGAAATTTATGTGGGTATACTAGACAATGTTCGAGCGGCAACTAATAATTAATATTATGTATGTATAACATAATTTATGGTTGCGTAAATTTTCTAAACGTTCTTATCATTTTCTTCTTTCTTTTTATGAATTCAACATAATGGAATTTTACGAAGAATCTCTTTTAAGATTAAGAATGAAACACAATTAACCGTCTTTCCGTAACAATAAAATAAGTTGCAATTGGAAATATACATAGCAATTGTTAATGAATTATTTGAGTTTTTTTTCACTTCTAGAGTCGTGGTTTTTGCCGCAGAACTAAATCGTCAATTTTGGGATCATGCATTTTTTTAAACCTGCAATATAAGTAAACATCTTTATTTTTAATACTCGCGATTAATCAAAAGAAGTTGCAATGTAATACTCGCATAAGTATTCAAATTGGCGGGAATATTAAGCATTAGTTTTCAACAAAAACAAAAAAAGTAATATATACACTTGATATCGCAATGAATACCTAAATACATAATATATCCATTTGCTGCCAAAGAAACCCTTTAAACTCGACTTTCAACGGAAGACATACTAACGTAATTGCACCACCACATAATAAACCACGTTGATCGAGTTCGATTTTAATGATCACAAAACAATTGTAAACACGCACAACACCCACGCCAACCAGAGAACTGTCAGTTGTTGTAAACAAACTACAACCGCGAACACAATGGTAACTGGACTGAGCTCCCGTGTCCGGCTCGCAACGAACACTATTGTTAAGGTCCAGTGTAATGTCCACAACAGTTAAACACTTCACTATACCACTTCGATCAATAGTCCCACATTTTAGCACGCAATTCTTAAAACAATACCTTTCGTTTATATATATTTTTCGCATTTTAAAATTCATAACTAACCGAAACCCGCCGTCGTCGTACATCGTCAGAGCTTCGTAGCAGCAAGCATGACAAGTATGTAAAGTATTGGAGGAATTGTGGACACATTGCTTACATTCTAAAGAATATTTAGCCTAAAACACTACATAAACTGTATGAAAACTGTTCTGAAACAAACGTGTACTTACCTAAAATGAAGATTTACGCCTTGTCGGCAACTTTGCAGATAATTAGGACAGATTTTCGTCCGTAAATATGACGAGTTGGTCTGTTATTGGTATGCCAGGAATGGTACAAAGAATCTAGACAACGCAACAACTACGGCGCACCTGAAAACGCGCATAGTAAGTGCTCGCATAGCCAGTTTTCTACCTCACCTACCTCCGTTCCCCGGGAAAGTTTTAAATTTCTGACGCCGTCGCCATCTTCAGTTGATTATTGTGAATCACTTGGTAAACAGTAAACGGTAAATTTAATTTTCAAGTTTTTATGCAGGGTTGGGTCAGTAAAATATACATTCTGTAAAATATACGTATTTTTTACGTATGCAATATCTTTTAATTTTTACAATACAAAGGTGTATTACTTTACTTTAGTAAAATGTAAATGTTGTTTGTTTTAAAAAGCGTTATTAGAGTTGAAAAAGGTAAAGCATAAAGTACCTACATAACAAAATCAAAACTAATTCACCACATGGCTTAAAAATGCAAGATCTGTTAAGAATTAAAAATATTAAATATATGATTCTACCTACCTGAATGAATTAAATTACATATTTGCACACTAACGTAAATAAATAATCAGTAGTACCTAAACTATAAATTGATACAAAATATTCTTGAGATTTATTGGAGTATAAACTTTTTCAAGTTTCATACATGAACAATAATTTATTGGATTTCTCAGAAGTTGATAGTAATTTTGCTCATTACACAGAATATAAGTTTGGGAATAATAAAATCTTAAATTAATCGATTTAAGTAGTAAATAATGATTTCTCAAAGAAATGTACAAAACACTAGGCAAGTATTTTTTTCCAATCTATATGATGGTACAATAAGCGAAATCAAACTTGATCCAACTTTGAAATTGTGCATTAGTAAACTGTAATAGCAGTAATTTAAAAAGTATCATTTCTAACTCCAATCTAATAATAGAAACAGGAATATTTAAATGTATTTAACTTCACAATGATATCACCTTGTATTCATCACAGAAGTAGCAGTGACGTATTTACAAATTTTGCTGGGGGGGGGGGGCTGTTTCAGTATTTTTTAAACATAATTTAAAGCAACAGTTAAAGCAATCAGAGGAACTTTGTTTTGATGTGATGATGATGAGTAAAATATCATCAATCCAGAAAAATCAAAATACTTTTACCTAGAATTTTATACTTGTCATTGTTTTAATTCTTGGAGTTCTGGGGGAGAGGTCCACACCCTGAGTCCCTTCGCTCACAAAAACGCCACCGAAGAGGACACATTTCTTGAAGATAAAGTGCAGAAAAGATCATCATTTTATCCTGCCTGTTTTAAGTAATGAAGCTTCTTAAAAGTGTTTTCCATGTTTTTAAAGACAAATAATTATCAATACATAAAGGCATTCATTTCAAGATACTTCTAAACACCAATTATAAATTTAAAGGAAGGTGAAGGTCTTCTGCAATCCTTGCAAGAATTCTTTTTAGTACACTTTCTTTAAAGTTTACTATTTGTCTGCGTTAAGAATAAGTATTTTATATTTTATACTTGTAATTTAACTTATTTTAGCTTATTTTTCATGTATAATGTAAATACACTAACCTAGTTCACAAAATTTATTTTTGTGGACTAGTACCGCTATATAAACTGTCGACAAGCTTAAAAAGTAACATTTATGGACAGTTGACAACAAAATGATGCATGCTACTCGCCCCTAAACTAACTTTTATGCAAGCTTGTTCAGAAACGTAGGATCATACTGGCTTAACTTGGCTCCAGAATCTATGGATATCTTGGCCCCTATATAAAAATATTAAACTGATTGCTTTCCACCTCATACGATGACATAAAACTGAATTACTTTTTTTTGACCTAGAAAAAAGGTGAAATTCTGGACTTCCACTCCTGCTTGGCTACCAGATTGGTTTGGTCCCAGAGTCTCCAGTCCCCAGTTTCCTGCGACAGTCAGATTGCATAAAAGTGACACTTTTTTAGGCCTTTGTCACATAAATAATCGGTCTGATAATGTGGGTTATTTATTTTATTTTTGGTCTATCATTTAAGTTTCTGAAAATAATCGTATATATCAATAATTGCTAACTAGTTGTAAGTTTTGCACTTCAAAGAAAAAAAGAAAAAATAAAACATGCTGTAACACAAATTATTTTAATACTACTACAGTCTCATACTTACTACTGCTAATTACAAACATAATTACAAATTATATTAAAATACACTTATTTCATCAGATCTGGAACTAAGAATAAAAAAATAATAAATAAGAAGCACAATTAATGCATAATATCAAATTTAAAGGATAATACACAGTGGGGCAGAAAAAATCTTGGACCAAAATCACACATCATTTTAGATCTCTTCGGATTATCATTCTGGGTTACTCAGTGAACTTTTTAGTCTAAACATTAAAAAAATCGCAGAAGCTATTCAAATTTATTTCAATATTTTGTTGTTTCTATCAGCGAAATTATTGTTTTTCTTTTAATTCAAATTAATAATTTCTTTTTAATTCAATGGTTCAATTTACATTATTCAAATTAGAGATGTTTACATTCATCTGTGTTCTTTCTGAAATAAAAACTAAAATGATTGAAATGCGTATATTTACGTGGTTAACACAATTTAAATTCATCATTTAAACAACACGTTTTGTGCCATAACTTTCCATCAAGTAGGCTGATTTGAATTTTATTTTCAACAAAAGATTGCCATTTGTATTTGCTTTCCAATGATGTATGGCAAGTGAAAAGATGTTATTTAAGATTTTGAGGTTATGCGTATTAGGGCAAACACAGTAACATCTATGATTGAGTTAATTGTGCATTTTAATCACCTCCTCTATAAATTAATTGACATTCTTTTCTTATTTCATTTTCTTCATTTGTTTCTAAGATATGAAGGGTAGAGTGTCTTAAAATGCAGTATGTAGTATCACATTTATTAAGAAGTATTTAATCACTTCAAAGTAAGACCCATCTATCTATGAATTGTCTAATGCTCTACACAAACAAAAATTAACTGTTTGATGTTTTCTGTTTTGCCAAGTGATTGATGAACTGTAATAAATGCTGTTCAAGATCTTTTTACATGGGGTATGGCTGTAGAAATTTGATATTTCCACTCTGTATTCAATCTCCATAGATAGTGTTTAGGTTAATTTTACATCTAAGTTAGAACTGACGGTGTTGCCATGACTGATAATGAGAAAGATATCTTTAAAACATACTTGATTTAAGATCATCACATTCTATTTTTTGTTAATCTTTAGAACAATAATTACGTAAAAAATAACTTTTAGCAACATGATGCACTTTTTTGCACAGAAATTGTACAGACAACCTTAACATAATTGAACATATTCCAGATATAACAACTTCTTAAAAAAAATATCATGGCCAATCTTTTTAATAGCATGTAAAACTTCACTATTCAGACATTACATCAATGTACAGTAGTGAACTAGAAGCAGAACTTTTATAACTTCTAAACTAAACAGATTATTATATTTTACATCACTGGAAAGGTAATTTAATTTTCTATAATAATCACTTTTAAGAATATGTTGAGTAAACAATTTTATTTAATAAAAATGATGAAAAGTTTACTAAATGCTAAGATTCATAAAAAGTCAATTAAAATTGAAATAGCTCCTGTGATTATTTAAATTTTTAGCCTTATATGTTCTATTTATGGTCTAAAATCAGAATCCAAAGAGAATCTGGGATGGTGCATGACTATGCTGTTTTGACACATTTTTGACCTTCTGCCCTACCATTAGTACATTAAAGCTGCAATCAAATTAGATTAATCAGATAATTATTCTATCGAGATCTTAAAAATCTAATACCACATACCTACTTAAAACAAATCATAAGAGTAGTTAATATAAGAACTTTAATTTGGTTTTATTATCAATTATCAGTTATTTTTAATTTCAAATTGCCCAACCAATCTTAGTTAATACATCTTTAAAACAGGACCGTACATATGCATAGGCGCACGAGGACTAGCTGGGGGCTCCGCAAAATTAGGGACCCTAGTCAATGAGATTTAAAATCGAAGAATTAAAAGTACTATTATATAAACCTAGAAGAGGGGGGGGAGCCTGACAACACTAACGCATCCAGCCTCAGAAAATATAAGCCTTGATATTAGTTGTAATTTTTAAAATTTTACTTACATTATTGTTAGATTATTTATTAATGATTGCTTTAAAAAAAGCTGGATACAATTGTTTTTAAATTTAAATTACCTATTCTTTGTTTAATTTTCAATAGAGATTAAAGAATAAATATTTTGTTTTCCTTGCAGTAATCACCATCAGAATGTTTAAAGTTTGAGGTGATCAAATAGTAGGTAGGTACTAACAGATAAATAGATATAGCTTTCAAAATAATTTTATAAGACTATTAAAAAACTTTGTTATAAGTTGCATTTTTTTATTTCACGATTACTTATGTTTAATTTTATAAATTATGCGGAAGATTAATGTTAAATCAGTATACTATACAGGGTAAGTCGAAAATAATGGCTGTCCTTTAAGGAGTAAGTAATGAAGTTAAAAAGTGTAAAATTCCAAAAATTTTAATATTATCTTAAAAAGGAGTTTTTTGCAAATTTCATCTACATAAAATAATCGAAACCAATCCTGGTTAAATTCCTCTTATTTTTTCATGGTTGTACTATACATTTCAGACCATACTTAATACGAGTGATTAGTTTTACAAGTGGTTGTAAATTTAAATTTCACTTCTAACTACAATAACTAATTGTTATGGTCTGTATAATGCAGACCTACCTGCATCTACTTTAAAAGGATTGCAGAAGTTTAGTAATTGGATTTAAGATGATGCTTATTGCAGCTTAAAAAGTCTATCCAAAACTAGATATGAAGTACAGTGTTTACTACATCATCAGGACTAGCAGGGCTAGACTCATTCCACACCTTGATTTTTGTTTCTAACCATTACTTTTTGACCTACTTTTTTTAATTGCTAAGGTATTTATGACCTTCCCCCTAACTGTCTTAAAAGGATAGCCATTATTTCAGACTCACCCTGTAGAAGGACAAGCAGCAGCACAAAATACATTACATAATGGAATACAAGAGCATTCGACATTCAAAAATATAAAAAAATGTGAAGATTTAAAAATCAAGTTTAAAAGAAGAGGAATGGAATATTAGATATTATCAGACAACGCAAAGCATAATATTTTGGTTGATCACAAGTAAAGAGATACTTGTATTTTTTACGTTTACTTAAATATATAAAATGGCAGTTAATTGTAGGATTACATTATATCAAAACAGTAGAGAATTGTTAAATCAATATAGGAAAGGAATAGGTTTCTAGTTAAAAAAAAAAAAACTTGATGAAAGAAGAGCTTTTGTGTCCACTACTCTAAACACTTATGTCTGTATTTTTCAAAAACTAATTTTTTTAGATTTGTTAATTTTGTACTTTTTGTTTCCAACAATATAATTATTTACATTTCTTCCAGCATGTTCCGGCATTCAGGCATGTTTGAATTTATAATAATCCATTTCTATGAACCAAAACAGCCACCTAATAAAAATGTTTATTATATGATTTATTTCTAGGAGTCTTTAATTCTAAGAAAAATATTGATACTCCGCAATAATATTCCCCCCATTCATGATTTCCTTTCACACAAACAGAAATACTCTTAATAAAATAGGTGCCAATATCATAGTATACTGTGTTATTAGTTAGGAGTAAAAATGACACTTAGGAAGAGCACGGATGCTACCACTTGTCAATCAATTCTGTGCAAGTCTCACACACTCCAAATGCACATTCAAGTTTTTTTTTACAACAAAGAAAAGGAAGAACCTTTTTTTGCCTAAGTAACTAACTTTTATGCAAAGGAGAAAAAGTAAAACTTATGTTGTGAATCAAATGAGAAAAGTCAACGTTTTACAATATTGGAAAAAAAATCAATGTTAATGGTCAGGTTTGTTTAAATTTTTGTTACTCTTAAGTATACCCTACTATATATATAATAATAGAATAATTTAAAAGGAACTGCCAAAAATTGATATTACTAGTGACATTCTCCATTTAGGGTTTTATCTTAATGTGAATTAATTTAAAATCAGTTCATTGTTGAGATAAGCTATTTATAATACTGTTCACTTGATTTTAAACTGAAAATCTTGTATCTCACTTTCCTCTCAAGCACATGCTGTTTTATTTGATTGTGCTCAAATTCATTTATGAGGTTAGGGACATGTTTTAGTTAAGGAGTTTCAAAAAAACAATACGTACTATGCAGGTTATGCTGCAAGCAATTGTACATGCATATCATTCCTTTTTGTTTGTTGTATGATTAATTCCTGTTCATTTGTATTTGTAATTACCTTAATTAGGTGTAAAAGGATAACCTAAATTTTAAAATGTCAGACTATCTTTAAGGTTATGTGTTCTTTATAGAGCTTGAGCATGATGTGGCTACCTGGAGAGTAAACAGCTAATCTAACCTGTATATTCTGTAGTAAACAGTGTTATAATAAATATAACAATTCATTTAACTAATTTAGCTAATAATGCATTGATATTGTTAAGGTGTTAAAGCTTATTGGTAACTTCAAAGTGAAAAACACTACAAGAAAAAATTCATTCTGAGTATAAAAGAAACACTGAACTGCTTTGTTTATTCTCCAGGCAGTCATACGTGAGACATTTGATTGGTTAACGTAATTTGATGACTTGTATTGGCCAACCTCTAGTTTGCAAAAATACTGATAGGCATGTATACATAATGTTCAAAATAATGTGCAATCGACAAAACATGACATCAAGCATGCTATTAATGTTCAGTTATTAATAGAGTAAAGAAGGGGTTAACTTCAAGTCATAATCATGATGGAACAAACATACGGCTGCATACTAACAGGCAGTGAGATGATTGAGTTTTTAGCATTATACTGTATCTATGCTTGAAAGTAATCCTGTTTTTTCTGTTTAAAGAATGTACAGATACATGTTTGTTCTATAAGAATTAGGACTTAAAGTTCAACTTCTTCACTCTATTGAAAAGCACAACACGAATAGTTAGCTGCATGCAAATACTGCATTTGGTTTTTCATATCTGTTACATTATTAATTATTAGTTCTTAAAGTATAATTCATCTGTTCATCTACCACCTTTAGAACAAGTTTCTGCAGTTTAGATTTAAACACATTACTATTGATTTATTCAATATAGGTATAGACAGCTTTATTTGCATTTTAAAATTAACTACATTTGATAAATAGTAATGTAGGAAAACGTATGTTAGTGAATACTGCTAAATTCTGCAATGTATTATTTCATGTATTTTAAAGGGGCATTCCCTTTAATAGAGCTCGCCCAGCACGTGATTGCTTTTGTTTGTAAATAAAGGCACTATTGGAAGCAATTAAATGTAAACCATTAAATTTACATTTATACATTTAGAGTTGATCATTACTTTCTTTCAATTATTTCTGATAGTACATAACACATAAAAACCTTTATGCAACCTTTATTTATCCATGGTGACTCAAAAACGTCACATGGATGAACCCTATAATTCTTTATTATTATCATCATTATATTGAGTTTATTAAAAAGTAAACGGCATTTGTGAAGATATTTTCTAATTCTTCTTTATTTGTTTATCAGATTGAAATAGGGGATTGCTATAAAAAATGCGTCCTGTTTTTGAGGTTAAATATAAATAATAAAGGTTGAAGGAAAAAATTTTACGGTTCCTTAGCCAAAAAATCAAAAAACATTCTTGTAAAGCTTCTTTTCTTTATCTTGAAAAACAACAATGTTAGAAATTTTCAAGTCTGATAGTTCAAAAAACAGATTTCCCATGGCAAACGATGGTAATTTTATTAGTAGGCTGCTCTTAAAAACAAATAAATATATTGGCAATTACATTTTCTAGAAGAAAATGCGCTTTTGTTTACTAGGGCAGATGAATGGCCATCCAAGTCTCTTGATTGCCAATTCTTTAGGTTACTGTTTATGGAATGCTTGCCAAGAAAACATTTATGAGAGAAGAACTTGGGACAACTCCATGATGAAATCAAACAGTAAAATATATGGCCAGAAATCAACTAAAATGTAATTAGAAGATTTATCTTACAGTTTTAATTCAAATTAAGGAGTGTTACAAATGGTGGGTTAATCTGAACCATTTACAGATACAATTTAATACATTCATAAGATCTACTTTTGGAAAACCATTTTTTGTTTATTTCTAATAATCAACTGTTGAGTTTTTTTTACTAATAAATGATTTTCCTTTTAAACACTTATTTTCGACTATTTTGTCTATAAGTGACCAAAATTTGAGATCAATATCTACTACCTGTCAGAAGCTATTAACTGTTAAACAGGACCCATTCTTTTATAGCCATACTTATAATTACAGTAAAGAATTTTTATTATATTTTTTGAATACTATTACTATTAATCAAACTTTAACCTTGCAACTTTACTACCAATATTAATTGACAGTTGCAGTTGTTTAGTCCCTGTAGTTGTAGAGAAAAGAGGGCGCCAGTTAAGATACCTGCCAAAAATATTTTTTAAAGGCAAATTAAAACTGCCATGTATATGTGAAAAGCACACATTAATGGAGCTGGCCATGGTTAAACACAATGCCGTGTGCAACTTAGCTGCCCTTGGAAACCATCTGAAGTGATACTTTATGACGGAAGTATCTGAACATGCTGAATGAGTATATTCAGGTTGATACGATCAAATGTGAAATAGGTACATAAAAATGCTACAAGCAGACAGAACAAATAAAACAACAAACAAAACTAATGGAAAAATAGATAAAACAACCAAAAAGTAATGAAAATAACATGATAAATGTAGAAAACACTAAACCAGCAGCAAACAGTAAATTTAATAAAAATATAATTCAAACTGTCTTCTCTGATATTGAATACACAATTTGTATCTTCCGAGTACACTGGTGACTACTTTTGTTGCTTTTTGTAGCACTGTATAGTTATATGTTAAACAGTGCCTACTTATTCTTAAAGAATTCTTGTGTTTTACTAGAGAATTTTCCCATGTAAGGGTACAAAAGTTTAATACTGCTGGAAAAAGAAAATAAATCTCTTATCAGATAGCAGAGAAAAATACTTGAGTTGTGATTTCAAAAAAGTTCATCGCTTTTACTATATGTGATGCGATCTATAAAATGATACCTTAAGTTGGTTTTTGACTATGAGAGCAAGGAACTGATCGTCAAATTATTGATTTTTAGGATTTAATCGCAGATGTTTCTAGTAACTCTTGGCAACACTTTAAGCTATAAACCAATTCTGTAGGTTATGCTATAATTAAATGGCATGCAAAACTTGACAATCAAGTCATTTCTTTTTTAAATCATCCTCTACATCTGTAGAATAAGATACACTCAACAAATGAAAACTGATTTTTCCAATTTAAGGTACCTTTTTATAGATCACATCATATATAAAAGATAAAAATTATTCTTTCATGGCAAATGATAGAGTTTGTTGTCCCATTTAAGAAAAATTACTATGTAAAAGTATACGCATTCCTTTCTCACCTACTTCCCCTCAATGACACTAGCCAACCTCTTTAAGAAATTATAATTAAAAGCATTAATTACTTTTTTAAAGCAACATTAGTTTAAATCTTTACTGAGGTTCAACTGCATAGAAACATTAGGCGCGATTTCATAGCTTTTCACTTTACAAAAAGTGACATTTGGAGTGAAAAAAAGTTTTCACATTTGAAAAACATGATTTTGTAAAAGTGAAGATAGACATATGCAAAAACTTTTCGTAAGTGATAAAGTTTGTTATTTAATTGTGATAACTGTTTTCATAGGTAAAAACCTGTTTTCTAAAATCACACAAGTGAAAAACTGACGTAAAATTTTGATCGATAATTTTCGACTGCGTTTTCATTTAACAAGAAGTTGTAGAATCGTACTGATTGTTAGGATAATTGTTTCCATGCAGTTAAACCAGCTTAAAGATTGAACCTCAATTGTGGAACTGGCCCCTACTGGTGTGAAGTTGTATTCTTAATATTGTATTATAAATAAATAAAAAATAAACAATGGGTGCTCATTTCATCAAAGCAATGTCATCAAAATACAAATACTTTTAAATTGTACAAGAGTGGACACAAAGCATTTTCTTGTTGATATTTTATATTTTTAAAAAGTTTGGTATTTCCAATTACAAGAAAGATTATAAACTAAGAATGTCTTTACTGCTAAAATAAACTGTTCATTAGCATAATGGAAATACGTATTTTATAATATCATATTCTGAGAGAAAAAACCACCTATAATAGCCGCAGTAAATTAATAATTTTATAGACTAATTAACTTTTAGGAACTTACACCAGAAGCTCAATAATTTGTCAGTTAAGAATAGTATTAACTTGAAAATCATCGATTATTTTCTATTGACCAATCTTCTGTTTTTCTGTGCTGTTAAATTTTGTGTGTATGTATAGAAATGAAAACATACAAAACATGTACAAATGTTAATACGAGAAGCTAACAAAATACAACAAATTATTAAGGTTCTACTATCATGTTCCTTTTTACTACATATTCAATAGATGCGATTACTTTGCTCATTTCAATCCTAGAAAATCTTATTTAATTTTTACATTACAATGGAAACTTTCATACATTACATATTTGGAATCATATTTAGAAGATTTAAATATGCAACACTCTTTAAAACAATTTTCTTTCTAATAAAACAATACAGAACCTACTAGAACAGCCAATAATTTAATCAGGATAATTTTCTTATTTCACTATTACGGATTTTTAAATTTTAGTCTTTTTTATATATAAAATTGAAATACAAACATATAAAAAATAATCATTATACCTACTTTTAAAACACACAGTTCTCGTTATTTACTTTTATCTTATTCTTTAGGATATTACATCACTCATGGTTATCAAGAAACAATTTAATACAACAGACTACCATCAAGAAACTAATTTTCACTAAATTGTTAAACTTCTTCTTAGTAAATCTGTTTATGCCGTAACTTATTTTGCCTAGGACGTTAGAAGAAAATGACTCACTTCACACAAATAAATAACATATGTATATCTAATTGCATGATCCATCAAAAAAGCCATGCATTATTATAATACACTTATGAGTTATGATATTGCCCAGTCCACTATATAAATGTGAATTGTGCTGTTCATAAAACATAGATGTGTTATGATAATAATGAATGAAATTGTCAATTGCATCTATTTAATTGTGTAAAACAGATCACTTTCATGTTTAGGAGCAATAACAAAATCATTAAGAAAAGTGTATGGTGTTTGATGGTCATAGGAAAAATAATGTACAAAACCTTTTGAAAAGTGCCTTTCATATACTGATGTGATTTTTGCACTCAGCTAGCACCTAGTGTGACAATATTTTCACTTGTTCAAAATGCAGCAGTTTCTTTGCTCATTATGTAATATGTATAGTAAGAGCTCATTATATTATAACCTATATAAATGTTGAGTATTGGCGACAGTGAATTTAAAATTACAGTGAAACCTGTTAAGTTGAACACATTCTTATATCAAACGCCTGATCAAGTTGAATTGTTTTTTGTCAAAATCATTTATTTAGTTTTACTTTACATTAGAAGCAACAACTTGAACACCTGCTTTTGTACCGGCCCTTTGAATTTAACCAGAGTGTTTAGTAAGAGGAGTCAGTGGTTCAGATGAATGTGATTAATGTATGCATAATTGGGTTCATTAAATTGACCTCAGTAATCTTGCAGTGGTTAAGAGATGTGGCACAAAACTTTAAACCACATTTGGGTCAAGTTAGTGCAGACTGCTGCTACACTAAACACTTATCTGTGTTAAACAGATAAAACTGGAATTGCAAGTATTCAAGACAGAAGTTTCACTGCATATTAATCTATTTTTTTACGATGCATCTCAATGTAACAAATTTTTGCTTTTAAAAAAATATTTTTATAAATCCTTTTTTTTCTTTCCAGATAAAGTATAATGCCTATTGCATTCTGTACAATTTAAAACCAATTCTTCGAAGAATATAAATATTACAAATAGCATGTCATTCCTTTGAAAGTAATAAATCTAGAGGGAACAACTTATGATGGCAATAACTGTTCCTTAGGCCACTTACAGTGCAAAGGAGATGAGTATACCTCTCATGGACTACAATGCATTTCGACACAATTAAAATTTTATTTTGCATTAAAGATTACCTAAAAATTTTTTTAAGGATGTAGTATGTAGTATTTCTGTAATCAAGCTATATGTAAACTTTGTTTATAGTGAATAAAGAAATACTACCTCAACAAAGTGATGGATGACTCTTAAAAAATAAAAATGATTCTAAGTATCAATTTTTTTTGTTGAAGCCAATTCTTAATTTTGGTTAATCACTGCACAAAAGATTCGATTTTTTGTCTGAGTAAAAAATAAAAAATATCAGTTGTCAAGTTGTCATTTCATTGCGTGAATTGGCTTCTACAAGAAATTGATACACACAGATTTAAAAAAAAAGGAACCGATTGTCAATTAATTGGTCATTTAATCAATTAGAAAATCGATTTTTTTTAATTAAAAAAAAATTTATTCTCAAAGCATCAATTAAGACTCGCCCATCACCAACCCAACATATTCCTTATAATGAGCTTTTACTGCATCATTTTTATGGAAAATCTTATCTGCATATTAACATTTTTCTTGATAAAAATTTATTGTGGAATATGTGAGCCAACACCTTCATTAAAATTTTAAAGTTGTTTGTTATCATCCGTTTTCAAAAAATTAACTTCTTTAGCATATGACGTATTTTAAAATGTGGATACACCTAACATTCTTGATCACTAAGTAACAACTTATATTGATTGCATTAAATTGCCAAATATCAATTTAACTGTCAATATCTTTTAACCCTTAGACTACCAATGGGACAATACATCCCAAGATAAATGTATTAACACCCAGTGGGCCAGAAACCTATTTAAACTGCACTGCCTGTCATTTGAATGGTGGTTTGGGGTGTATACAAAGACATACAAACAGCTGATGGCCTTCATGAGCCATATTGGATTTATTATTTGAGATTTTAGCTCACAGAAATCACCACATGTTACGAACATCTGACAAAATAATAGTTTTTTTTTACTGTTTTTTTTGTAGTTTTTCATTGTAATTACCTGATAGTCATTAGTCTTTTATTGATGTTTAGTGTTACAAAGCAAATTGACTGAGGTAAGTAATAATTTTTGTTTTTTCTGAACTGATAAAAACTTCTGGTAGATATTGTCCCAGTGGTATCTCTCATTGGTATTGAAAACTAATTGCAATGTAATATTATTAATATTTACAATGAGTAGAAGGCGTTTGACAGCCACAGAAATCATAGAGCTGCTGGAGGCAACAGACAACGATGAAAGTGGGGATGATGATGTGAACTTTTCTTTGTCAGAATCAGAGTATATTCCCTCCAATGACCAGGCAGGAGGCGGGAGTGCAGCTGAAGAAAGTGATATGAATGCAACCGAACATGAAGAACCAACACAACTTCCTTCCTTCTAATGATAGAACTCAAGGTGGGCCAACCAGTAATAATTAAGATCTAATTGTTTGGAATGGCCCTTCTGAAAATTTTTTTCCAAAGCACTGGATTTCAGCGCACTCTGAACTTGAACTTTGAGTACCGTCAGCAAATCATAAACTGAGCTAGATTCCTTCAAGTTGATGTTTCCAAAAGATTTCTTTCCTTTCATTGCCCAGTGCATGAATGAAAGACTAATAATATACAACAGGGCCAATTATCAGAACATTCCAATGACAGATGAAGGTGAAATTATGGTTCTAGTTGGTTTGATTTTTGAGGTGTGCTATAATTATGTCCCTAGTCAAAGTGATTATTGGTCTCAAAATGAGTCAATCAGAAACTTGTTTGTGAAAAAGTTCATGTCGAGAAACCGGTTCCAAATTTTGGTATCAAACTTGTATTTCAATCAACCTGAGAAATCAGTTGGGACCTGCATAAAAATCAAAAGGAACATGTCGAAGTTTATAGGCACTCTTACAAGGAGAAACTCTGATTTTATGGTCAATGGCAACGGCATTCTAGCAGCCAGATGGATGAATTTGAAGGACGTATTAGTACTCAGTAATTACCACAAGTCAGAAACTGAAATTATAAAAAAGGAAGCAAAAGAATGGGTAAAGAAAAAGAAGTCATATGCCCTTCTTCCATTAGAACGTATATCAAAATAATGGGAGGGGTGGATATATCCGATCAAAATAGTGAGCAAGGTTTCTACAAGTCCATGATGGCAGCTGCAGTATTTCTTTGGGCAATAATACCGTTGGGATATATTGTCCCACTCATGAATATAACTGGGACAATATGTCCCACCACATTTTCTGCTTTTCCAAAGTTGTCTGGGGCACTGGATTTTTTTGCATTTTTTTTAACTACACTTTAGACTTCATTAATAACTCAAATAAGGGAAAGTACCAATTCAGGACAAACAAAGGTTTGGTAGTCTAAAGATTAAAGTAAATCACAGAGACCATTTAGGCATCATTTATGGGACACCCTTATGTGTGTAAGACAAAAAAAGATAAATCAGAGCAAAACATACATCTATCTCTAACAAAAAAGATCAAATAACTTTATATAATAATTTCATGCTTTTCTATATTAAGAACAATACTTGATCAAGTAAATCTTTAACAAAGTAGTTATATAAGCAATTGTGATGTATTGATAAATCTGAAAAATTGACAATCTTGATTGTTGCAGTGACAGCAGCAATAAGTTTTACGGTTAATTTTGCCATTGTTGATTTATAATTTTATTTTTCTTCCTATTTCCAATCTAACCAAATAAACATTTTGCTATATCATTACCAGAAATCAGAAAATAGGCATCATTCCAAGATTTGCATAGAAATATAACCTGGCATGAAGCATGCAAGTATTGAGTGTCATTATCCTCCAATGACAAGTTCAAACAGGGATGAGACGATCATCTGGAAGTATGATAATCAATGCTTGCATAATTCTCATGTTTTTGGGGAAGACAATTGTGTCTTTATATATCTATTAATCCCCATAAAAGTTTATTTAGATTTTAATCAACACTTAACTTAATCATGATATGAGAATACAACCACAATCTTTAAAATGAATGATGTCAGTTTATTTTTTTCCTAAATTATGTTGGCTATAAAATTTTCTTTTTCAGAAAACAACAATAAGAATAACCAAACATGTGCCAACTTGCAAGTGCTTGGACAGGTATTATAGGAAAAAAAAAGTACTATATTACATATTCCTTTACCATAACAATTGCTCTAATTTTGCATTTACAGCATGGTTAGAAATTAACGAACTAAATTAGAATAGGACCAATTATATTCCCAACACATTCTTTTTGTTGTTTACTACAAACACATAATGCTATTAATCTTATGAATGTAGCAAAACATTTGGTGTGTTCAATGGACTCAGCAATTTAGTTCTTAGCTTTCAAACTATTATGAAATGTCACTTTCATTTATTTTCTGTTGGAATGGGCTGTCAGCTATTCTCAACATTAAAGTAGTACACCAAGTCAGCATTTTAGCAAAACTCAGCTTACTAAGAACTTAGCACAAAATAGCGATGTGTTCAATATAAATTGTTGTGTCCATTGAATGCACCTATTTTGACTCTAATTTTGACAAGTGACATTATGAAATGTAATTTTCTAACTAGTTACAAAATTATTTTCATTTCCTAAATGATTAAGAAATATTCATTTTGTATATAATAAATAACAACATATAAAAATTAACATCATTTGTAAAAATTAGAAAAGCACCACTTTTGCCTACTTGAATTATTTTTATTATTATTAAGATTTTGAAAATTCTATAAATCAGTCCAAGCTTTTCTTATCAAAATTAAAAAATCACTTGTATGTAACAGATTAGAAACAAATTTTTACTAACTGGTTACTATTATTGAAACATCTAATCAAGAGAAATATGAAAATTCTTGAAGAAACGTGGCCAAAATTTACATCTTCCATAAAATGCCATGTTAGATTTTTGGATTTGTAACATGAAATTCATCTCCAGATAGTCCGCAACATACCCGGACATTTTGAAAATACTAAGTTAACGACTTAAATTGATAATATAAATTATAAAAATATAATTTTGCCTCCCCATCAAAAACTGTGTGAACATTGGCCATGGGGAGACAATTATGTCTATATTTTTATATACAGTTATTCACATACAATGATGAGCCTGAGGAATTTTTATGTAAACATGTCATGAACACCTCACCAAAATTCTAACTAAATTAAAAATATTGATTAACTTAGCCTGCTGTACTCTAAATCAACAGTCATGTTATTTATAAATGTCATTACATTTTATTTATGTATTTGTTGTCAGGTACAGTTAAATATGTCTGCTAAAATTGTGAAAAAACTAATTTAATTTTAATTTATGAGGAACGCATTGCAAAATACCTTGGTGGTTGTTCATATATATATATGCATAATGTACCCCTGCAAAAGGCATTTTACTAATACCATTTCTAAAAGACAAAAGATATTCTAGAGAACTGCCCAAGTCTAAAGATATCCAAGCAAAGAATAGCAACAAATGAAAATTCACATGTGAAGCCAGAATGAATTGCAAGGTTAGTCAACTTTAGTGTCCAGAATTGTTAAAGAAAATAAATTTCGAAAATAGAATTAACAAAGTGTGTAGAAGGATTAGATCAGTAACACTAAATAAAGTAATAAGGTTGTTCTACAATGAATTTTATTAAAGACAAAACATGTAGACTTAGAGTCTGCTATTGTCATAGTTACCATAGCTAAGGTAACTAATTCACATTTTATTGAAGCGTCTCATCTAAAATAGAACATTTGCATGTTTATTGGTTTATGTCAATCACATTAACTTTTGCAAAAAGTAAAGCTTAAATAAGCATGTATACCTTCGGAGAAAAATTGTAAATACTGAGATGGTACAATAATACTTTTAGGTTTCAGATTTATTTCTTGTTACTTCCCTGATTGCTTTAAACCTAGTGGATCAACAATTTTGCGTACGATTAACAACTTGAAGAATAAAGACTGTATTTAGCCGACATAAACGAGTGAGGGCCAAGCCTGTTCTCATTGAGGAAAAATATAATGAGATTACTAATTTGGCAGATAATAACAGAGAGAACTTAGTCAAATTACAACAGTGAGTAGAAGCAGTGTCTACAGGCTATTAAAAAAAAAGAAAAATATAGGTGGTATCATTTTAAAAACCATCAAGAACCAATTGTGAACGATTCCAAACACAGAATTACTTTCTGCGAGATCTTTATGGAAGAAATTGACACCAATCCAGGTATCTTACAAAAAATTCTTTTTACAGATAAAATCACCTTTCTATGTTACCAGCAAATTGAACTCACAAAATTGCACGTATTGTAGAAACAATCTGCATTTGTATAACATCACTAAAACATAGGGACCATCCCAAGTTAATGTTTGGATGGGTATCGTAGGTATCACCATTATAGGATCTTTTTTTATTAATGGAGAAATTTGTGCTGAAAATTATTTATCATTACTACAAGATAACACAATGCTAGCTTTAAATAATGTAAATTTGAACATTCATGATGATATATGGTGGTGCTCCTGCCCATAACATCAAAATCGTAAGCAACTATTTAAATGAAAATGACACGGGGGTGAAATATCCTAGCTTGCTAGGTCACCGGACTTAGCGCCGATAGATTTTTTTTTATTGGGGATATATGAAAACCAAGGTTTTTGAGGAAACGCTGATGGATTTAAACCAACTAAAACACCGAATACTGTTTTTGCAAGCTACAAATGACATTACAACTGTGTTTCTGTACTCATGGCAGAACTCTGAGACCTATGTTCAATACCAACTTTAAGTGTTCGTTCATTTTTACCGAGTATTCGTGACACATCGTGGCCACTGTTAATCTAAAGTAAATAACAGTAAATAGTAATAATAATAGTAATAATAAGGTATTTCAGATCATCATTAAACATTTCAATCATTAATCTTAAGGTTTCGGCATTATCTTTGCTATTTACATTACTTTATAATTATTACAATGATTACAGTCTACAATTTCGAAGTTATGCTTTCAATCTAAGGTTATGATAATTTAACAAAATTCATATGAAACCGTATGATGAAGAAATGTGCTTTGGCAAAGTTTACAACTAGTGACACCATCCTTAAATTGTGTTCTGTAACCAGTAACGCTGTGTTAGTTGCAAGAATTCAAACTAGGTTATTACACTCATTTAAGTGACAGTTGCACTCGCTTAAGCATACTGAGTTGGTTTTTACTCTTGTCATTAAACTTAAACAGTCTCTAATTACCATGGCAACTGATTTTGCCCTTTTCTTGTTAAGACCAGATAAAGCTATACTGCTTCAAATTTTTAAAAAAGCTTGATTAGTTAGTGAAAGCACAATAGAAACCGGGCAACCATGTTTAATTAGTTTAAAAAAGTTTAATTAAAGTGCAAGTGACCGGGTATGCCTATCATCATATGTGAATAACCCTGTATTTTAACCCCATAAAATTTAAGATAAATGGAAATTTCCTCTGTAGAAATATCAATTTTAATTTTGTATTAAGTTAAATTCAGTTCAAATCTCGATCTTTATTTAATACTCAGTGGAATGATTTAACCTACTTAAAAGAAGTTTAATTAATTTGTCAATATGCATTTCAACCCTGCAATGATGCCCAAAACTGTGATCCATGATCATTACACAAAAGTTGTCAAAAAAAATAATAGTATGCTGTAAAATATAGAGCCATGTTTGTGCTCACATAATGTTGAAAATATATATACAATGATGTATATTTCAGTGCATACTATTATTTACGGACATTGATTGTTACATAAACTTCATTTAGATTATTCATAATGAATTGTTTTAACCCCTTCGCACCGGTGACACAGCCTTGCGCATCATTAATGCTGTCCCCTATAACTGGATGATGCATATGGGTGCATCATCTCATTATTGTCATATACATAATGCATTTTTAGTGGTTCCAGATATAGCAAATCAAATTAGGGAGCAGAAAAGTCATAGCATTACTAAACAGTTGGAATGTTCCATTGTTTATAAAGTTTAATGGTATTGCTAGCATGATTAATTGTAGAGTAATTATGGCGGAAGCACATTCAAATTTATGTAACAATGATTTTAATTATGATTATGAAGATTCAAAAGATGATATATGTTCTAAAGATGAATACTCAAATTGTCAAATATTACATTCTTCTACAACCCTACAACACAATTTGGCTGTGTTATTGCAGGCATCAATATGTAGTGGACAGTCAGCTCCTGTGCATCTGGCACGAAGGGATTAAATATCTAATTTTTATAAATACACAGAACAAGCACGTCTAATAGCTCAGTAACTTTGCATTTGTTACGTTCAACTTTTGATTTCTTCCCTTTTACCAGTAATAATTGTTAAATAAAAACCATCTTTAACATTAGATTTTACTGCATGAATTGATTTCATGTAATTAAATTAATAAAACTTATGACTAATTTACACAGATCCATTCTTACGTTTACTTACATGTTTTAATGTGGAATCCAAGAATTGTTAATTATGAGGCAACTTCTTTAGTGTAAAAATCCATAATACACATACATTTGTGACAAGACATGTACCAGATTCTTTTCTAATATACATTTTTGGAAGTCAGATTTTCTGAATTGTTGGAGCCCAATAATCTTGTTTTTGTTTAATTAATACATGGAAGCTTATTTAAAATCACAAACAAAAGGAAAAAATAGGTGAGTTACAATTATTAGGTGCTACTAATATATGACTAGTTTTAACAAATCTAGTGTTACATTTTAATTTAGTTTCCAATCAATGGACGATTTCTTTATGTTTTTTGTACACCTCGCTACTATTAAATGTTCTGTAGGAAAATCATAAATCACAGTAATGTGGTATGCCATATTTGCAGATGCTATAACGTATTCACAGAAGGCAAACCAGCTAAATGCTGTGGGAATGCAATCTGTTAATTAAAAGATTACATAAGTTTATGTTAACTTACCCATATCATGACATAAATATCTATGTTCAAGAAAAAAACCAATTAATCCTACTGTACTAATAACAGAAAGGATGAATAATCCTTGTTTAAAAGCAAGAATTCTTTGAATTGCATCGAGTTCATCTCTTGTTTGAGCGACTTGTTTGGAAGCTTTTATACTAGTTAACATGTGCATAAGGCTACTGACCATAAATGTGATAAACAGTTTCTCATGTATAGCTAAAAAATAATGTAATGAAGATAATGATAAATGTGGCATAAGTTAATTTTGAAAGCTTACGATAATTCTCTCGATTAGAAATATAAGTTACTCCACACAGAGAACCAATTTCTATAATATCCAGCCAAAAAGTAATCTTTAGCCATTTTCGAGCTGCTGCTTGAAGTTTTGATTCAGCAGCTGGATTTATACTGTTTTCATGATATGCTTTGTATACTGCTGCAATTATAAATCGTGGTCCAATATGTAAAGCCACACTTATCCTCCACAGATATCTTTGCGGACTAACACCAGTTATTGCACTAATAGAGGGTATTATATTATAGACCTGCAAAGGAATTCTCAAATAAATTTATATTATACATTCAACGTGACACTTACACGGCAGTGCGTTTCATGTACATCTTCTGCTTGAAATATAACAGCTGTTAATAAGCAGATTATTATAGCTATTACCGGGCATGCCATTGTAATAATGCAGAGGCGTTTAAAACTTAACATAAAGTGAACAACAGAATGTTCCAGTACATGTTCACTATTTGGGTTTTGGAATTTCATTTTCATGTGCATGTGTTTACTTAACTAGTCTTAGTTAACAGAAATTGTAGTAACAAGTATTTCTTGATATCTGAGTAAGAAAAGGTGGCTTCTACACTTTTAAGCTTACACCTTAGAACATTAAAATGTGTAATAATGTAAACTGAGGTTATGATGCCATTTTACTTTTATCTTACCAATATCTCCATAAATAATCTTTATATCATAGTTAAATTCCAATACTTATGTCGTCTCAACAAAAATTAAACACTTTTGTGTATTATAAACTAAAAAGCTTTATAGTATCATTTTAAAATATTCGATACCGGCTGCCATTTCTTTTTTTAAACAGAGCGCCATTACTAGAGTACGTTCCATAATTGTTCTAGTTACAGTATAGTACGTTCGAAAATGTCATTAAAGTAGAGCTTGAACCTTGCATGGCTTCCATTGATCAACGTTCATAAAACACAGTTTTAATACAGAAACATACCATGTTTGCTAACCAAAACTAACGATGATACTTGTCGAAAGAATTCCACAACTTCTCTAACTGGGTTCATCTTCAAGAGAAACGAAATCTCGAATTTACTGCAATTTCACTTTGAATAAATTTTAACCTCACAAAATGTTTAGTCATTGTCGTCGAGGGCATATGTGAAACGTACGACGGCGGTAAAACAACATTCATTTCTACCTCTTATCAATTTACAGACCATAATCTTTTATTCTTTATTCATTGTAATTTAACATTGTATTAATAATAAATTAATAAAGGATGGAAAATATGATTTATAATATTGAAAAAAGAAATGATAGATGTATTTGTATTTTCCCCAATGTTACGTCACACGTTCGTTTTCAATAATGGTTGTAATACCAAATTAGCAACTGTTTGTCAATTATTTAAAACTATAATAAGTGTGTTCGTTTATATGTTCTGAACAACTCGGTGCAGTAAAAAAGGGGTTCGTTTGTCTTGGTGCAGATGAACTGGTTTTAAAAGTTTCAAATCTACTATATTTTAAAAAAGAACATGACTTTTTACCCAATCACCTATCAATGTGAAAATCATGTTGCTAGGAAACGGCTATAAAATTTAACATTTTTATTGGTGTATTATAAATTTATAAGGGGTGTTTAATAATAATGAGTTCATTATTCAACATAGTTGAATTTGTTTCTCTTTAATAATTATGGATAAATTATCGTATGTGACTCACTTAAAATGCCTTTCTAAAATACCATACTTACAGCTACCATGTAATATCATAGCTAGAAATCTATTTACTGCTTCTATTATTCATCAAGAAAGATTGATAATGGTGTAGCTGTTTTTTTCTACAAACTATTGAGAAAAGGTAAGATTAGAAGAATTAATTTCAGATTTTTTGAAATAATAAGTATTCAATACTTTATTTTATAGACTTAATGAAAATACATTTTGAAAAAAAATTACACATTAAGAAAAAATTGCGTGTACAATATAAAATTTAATCTTTCTCTGCAATTGCGGTTAAATGTTTATCCACTTCAGACTCGTTTAATTTCCTAAATTTGGGCTCAGCCTGAGAAACAACGCCTACTTCAATTTCACTTGGTTTAAAATCTACCGATAGAACACTAGATAAGCAACTTATAGCAAGTTGAATGACATCATCATGCTTCAACTCTTGCTTTTTCTTCAACTTCTTCTCCAAGTAACTATTTGCTTCTGTTTGCTTAGCACCAACGCTAACACCACGATAGCCACAATAATATCCAGCAGGATCTGTTTTGTACACACAAGGTCCATTTTCGGAATCGTACCCAATTAATATCATTGAGCAGCCTAAGGGCCGCATTTCAGCATTTTGGGTGTATACTTGGGAAATGTCTGCAATACGTCTACATAAAGTATCGATAGGCATTTCATAACCATACTTGTATTTGAATTGTGCAGCTTCATATCGGGCTCTTTGTACCTGCGATTTACTGTCTGCTATCATTCCTGTCATAACACAACCAGCTGAATCAGTTAATTGAAACAGATGTGTAATAGTATCTCCATCAATTAATTTGTCGGGTACTTTTCTTTGAGTAACACAAACTGCAGTGTCAACTCCTTTGACTGCTACAGAAGTCAGGCCAGCTTGGTTAATTGCTTTAAAAGCATATTCTACCTGGTATAAACGACCTTCTGGAGAAAAGATTGTTATATGGCGATCAAAACCAGCACTACTTCCTCTAGCCATTGTAGATATTTATTTTATAATATGAAGAAATGAGTAGTTTACACCGATTTACTAACCAACAACTCTTTGAAATGATTGTCAAACTAAAACTTGCAAGTTTGCAGCAGCGTTGCCAGATATAGCAATTATTTTTGCTTTGTCTTTGCACAGTTGCCAGACTGGATATTTTGTTTGGTTTAAAAGGAGCGTTCAAAACGGTTACGACCTGAGATACAGGTTACCTTGGCGTATAGTGGTTAGGCAGGACTCTCACAGAATTATTTCTGGTCGCGATAGGTCAAAATTTCAAACAAGCGTATCTTTCAGTCGTTCTCTCACTACATCGATCGGTCGTCATAGGTTGGCTTACGCCGGCCCATCATTTTAAACATGTTTGAAATTTGACTCATCTTAACCTAAAAAGATAGTAGAATGAACGTAGAGTGCATACACACCCGCATCGGAAAAAGAAATCGGATTTTTAAAAACAGCTATGTTCTTTTATAACCGCATTAGACCCCTTTATTGCGATTGTGTAATGTTAAGGATTTCCGTAAATAAAACACGTAATATAGTTTTAAAGCTGGGCAACCCTCAGTGTTGTTACTCGGAGCAGGTAGGCGATCTCGAGGATGTAAACCGTAAACCGTTCGAAGAGGGCTAACAAGCGTGAAGTCTTGAATTGTTACAGCTGAAGCTGCATGTGTGTTGACGAATATTTATTTTCTTGCTATTATGATTATGATGATGATGACTATTATTGTTTATGTATTACTTTATAAACAATGCCAGAATCATGACCAGAATTAAACACTTTCTGAGGTTCATGTGAGGTTATTTAATTACAGGAAAATAGCGGCAAATTCAAAATTTCGTTTGTCCTATAAGAACCTTAGTGAGAGAGGTTGTAGAACTCCTTCGATAAGTTCTAATCGCCCTGTTTTGGTCAGCGGTTAATAGTTATCTATCGAAGATCTGTGAGAGTCCTGCCTTTACCCTTAAAAGCAAGCGTTGCTTATTACTTAATACCTACTTGATAACCGTATCCATATTGAGTTTAAGTGAGGTCGGTGCAGTCCAAGGATAATACAAAACACGCGGTCAACACGTTTACATCTCCAGTTAATCATTAGCATATATACAGTGTGTCTCCGGATGGATCTAACTATATTTGTAAACTTTTTTGTTTAACATTTTACTGAAAAAAGTCACTCTTCAAAAGAAGAACAAAAACATCTTGTGTATTTCTATTTAAAGAAAACAAAACAGAATACACTAAAATAAAGTTATATCTTGATGTAAACCACGTAAACAAGCCATTTCCCGCCATTTTCATTTGTTGGAATTTTGGAAATAATTGCCATGATTAAACTGTGGCAAGTACGATGTGTCAACACTGCTAAGACAATAGACAGCTGTTGACAGCCGTCAAGTTTGGTGGCTGTTGACCTTGACAGTTGTGAGGTTACGGGATGTTCTGTGCGGTTAGGTTATGATATTTAGATGTTTACATTATTAATTTATTAATGCAGTAACTGAACCATAATAATATCACTCCATATTATTATTATTGCTGGGTATACCTTATTGCTGCATACAGCCCATACATACATAAGTAAACCTGTAAAATAAATTTATTTCTATTATAAACATCATCATATATTATTATTATTATTGTATTGTTGAGGATTCTAGAAGTTAGTGATAATGATTATTGAAAGTGATTAAAACTTGAAAGTGTAGTCAAGTAGTAAAATCGGTAAAGTTATAAAATCTCTGGAGGTTTCTCTTTACCTCTCATACCTGCATCTTTGGTTACACACAAATTTGCTCTGTAATCAATTCAGTAATTGAAAATACATAATTTTATAATCGAATACGTAATTTGGCCTTACTTTGTTTAAAACTACAAGAAACGTGTTATGCAAGCACATAAAATGATGAAGTTATGATCTGCTTTTAGAATGAATAATAGTTAATAAAATAATAGTTAGAATTGTAATTTTAAAATAGTTAAGTGTTTATAGCAGTGAATATAGATAAGATGGGAGAATTACAACAAAATTTAACGCAATACTGCTTTTCTGAAACATCACGAATGTTATTACAACATCGTGAGATGCAGTTTGGTGCAATAACATTCTTTGCTAAAGAACATAAAGGTGAAACTTGCGGAAGTAACGGATTACCTCTAACACCTAATTCTATTATAATATTTGGAAGGGCACAACTATTAAAAACCATAAAACATCCATATTTATGTGAATATTTAGATATAATTCGTGGTAAACATGGTAAGTAAGAATGAGAAAATTATAAAAATGTAAGTATAAGTTGTTTATTATAGAACGTACAATTGTTGTGTCACAGTATTGTGGCGAACCCCTATCTCATTATTTAGCAAAAAATGAGCTTTCGATTGAAGATATTAAACGAATTGCCCATCAGATACTTTTAGGCTTGAATGAACTCCACGACAGAAATATTGTACATCGAAATTTAAGTACGGATAATGTACTTTTGCAAGAGAATAAAGATGTAAAGCTATTTAATTATGGATTATTTTATATGACGGATCATGGAAAATTGGTGTCTTTTCCAATTCTGTAAGTATGAATTTATTATTTTATTATATAAAAATCTATACCACTTACTTAACTGGATTTTCTTGTGTCTTAGTGAAGATGTACATATTTATCTTCAAATGCAAAGCAATGATTTTTAAATGTGTGTATAATTCAAGACATGCCTCTTTAAATGTAAAGTAATATATTTAATGCAGCATAAACATAAGATGACCAACTGCTTTGGTTTTACCAGTATAATAGTCGTTTTTAGTGTTACGTGCTGGAAAGTATCCTGGTGGTTTTAAACAGTCCTGGATTGATACACAAATTATCTTTTTGCTAATCTTATATTTTTTGTTTGTACATGAATTCATTTCAAATGTCTTTCTTTGTTTTGTGCAACTATTGATGAATTTACAACAGAAAATGAAATTTTATAATAAGAGTCATATTTTAATTAAAAAACGCTAAGTTACTTTTTCTGATTGGTTATAATTTTAGAGTTATTCAAGTTCAAAGTTTTCAGGAGATATTTTGTACATACTCTTGATAAAGCACTCAAATTAATAAATCCTCTTTAATTCAGATATAATTTAAAAAGTTGAATTGATAAAACCTAAAGCTTTTATTGCATTTTAGAAAAACTTTATATGCTGCACCTGAAGTTTACCTTGATGGACTCAACAACTTATCAAACTCTAAAGCAGATATGTGGTCGTTGGGCATAATACTTACAGAATTAGTGTTGGATAAACCATTATGGAATACACTGAAACTTAGTCAATGTATTCGTAAAATCTTAAGTTTAATGCATGGAACTACATCTATTTTTGAACGAATTATCCGTGAACACAATTGTTACGAAAAATATCAGGTAAATTTAATTCTGGAGTTGTAAGCACATATCTAAAGACCTCTTTTAGTTGCTTCCCCCTGATTTGAAACAGTTGATTGAAGATTGTTTGAATATTTTGCCGAAAAATAGGCCAACTACTAAACAATTATTAGAGAGAGACATTTTCAAGGAATTTCAGAATGGGAAAACAAATAGTAAGAATAAGATTTATCAAACATTTGATACATTTACCCTCAAAGAACTGTATTATTGGTGGCAACTAGCTGGAGGTGATGTTTTCCTTGAATTAAAAAAACAAGGATTAATAAGATCTAGCCCTCCTGTACTTTCATTACCAAAGTAAAGTTTTACAATTGCATAATTATCTCGTATTTATTTATGCTTGTTTTTTCTATTTCTTTTAGTATGATTTTAATAGAAGGTGCAGTATTAGGACAAGAACGTAATCCAGCTACTCTTTATGAACCTCGAATAGTTCAAATGCCTCTAGATACATTATATCAGCGATTTGCACATATTCCATTGAGTAGTTACTATCCTCTTATACATTCCAAGTCTGAGATTATCGAAAAATTTGAACCACCTTCTTATGATGCATCAGATTTGCCTTTAGTAATAAGAGAAAAAGATCCAGAATATCAATTTCATAGAACTATTCTGTTTAGACGGCTGTTACATGTAAGCATATATAGATATTTATTATATGTAGCATGTTGTTATTTATTAAATTGACAATTATTTACAAGATAATAATAATTAAGAATTTAGGGTTACCCATTTACACGCAATCGCATTATTAAAGAGGCTCAAGTAGACATCCCACCATTATTACGAGGTGAGATATGGGCTGCTTTGCTTAATATTGCCAATAATTACGAAAAAGAATATGTGGAGATTGATAAACAAACTTCAACCATTACTGATCGGCAGGTACATATTGATTAGCTCTTATTTATAGTTTATTCATTTATGATCTTCCTTTAGTAAAAAATTGATTTGTAGATTGAAGTCGATATCCCACGTTGTCATCAGTATAATGAATTATTATCATCAGGAGTGGGTCACCAAAAATTAAAACGAATCTTAAAAGCATGGATCTGTAAAAATTCACAATATGTTTATTGGCAAGGTTTGGATTCACTAACCGCACCATTTCTTTATTTAAATTTTAATAATGAAGGTAAATACCATTACTGTTTTTAAAAATCAAGGGAATATTTGTGTGTTTTTAGCAAAAGCGTTTGCTTGTCTATCTGCTTTCATACCAAAATATTTACACAATTTTTTTCTGAAAGATAACTCAGTTATAATTCAAGAATATTTAGCAAAGTTTTCACAGTTAATAGCTTTCCATGATCCAGTCTTGGCAAATCATTTACAAAACATCAACTTTGTGCCAGAACTGTTTGCAATTCCATGGTTTCTAACTATGTTCTCCCGTAAGTACTTATAATATTCATGATTATAATAATTAACTTACTTTTTTTTTACAGATGTCTTTCCTTTGCACAAAATCTTTCATTTATGGGATAAATTACTTTTAGGAGATTCTTCTTTTCCACTTCATGTTGGTTTATCAATTTTAACTCAATTAAGAGACACTTTACTTAATTCAGGTTTCAACGAATGTATTCTGTTGTTTTCTGACTTGCCTGAGGTTGATATAGAACAGTGTGTATGTCAGTCTCTTGAAACTTACAATAGTACTCCAAAAAGTATTACTAGTCGATCACATCAGAATGCAGAAAATGCATCTGAATTGGTAAGTATCAAATGTTATGTGTTATTACTACAATTCTTGTATTTACAGTTTGTTGTATCTTTGAAAATAAATCAGTCTATGCTGTTGTACCTTGTGCACTAATGAATTGTTGGTTTTGCTTCAAGCACATCACTGGAATTACTGTTCAAGAATTAAATCGAGAGAAATGTTCACGTATAAGTGCAAATGATGTAGTAAATTTAGTAAGAAATTTCCCTCATAAAATTGTTATAATAGACATCAGAAATCCTCTTCAGTAAGTAACATAAAATTCAGATATTGCAGCATCTGTTACGAGTAAGTTTTATATTTAGGTTTAGTCGATGTTGTGTAAAGGGGAGTGTAAACATTCCATGTTCAAGTGTCACATTTGGCGATGCAAATCTTGATAGCTTTGGTGTGCATAGTGGTCTCCTGAAAAATGCTCAAAACAAGATTATTATTATTGTAGGAACAGAAGAAACAGATTTAGAATTGGTAAAGAATTGTTTTTATTCTTTTTCTTTGTCACAATAGTGCCTTTACCTTCTGTGCTTGTAATTGTCTTAACAGAGTTATTATTTCCTCTTGTCACAGTCTTATGGAAATCTTGAGACAGGGTGGTAGCTGAAATATATAAATAATTTTCATTGAGACACGTTTTTCATAAGACTGACCATGCTTTGTTAGTTTTACAAAATTACCCAAACTCCAATAATCTGATTTTATTATACTTTTTACAGTTTCCGAAATTCCTACTTCAGTGCAATATTCCCAAAGTTTGTGTACTTCATGGTGGATTTAATGTACTGTTGCCTATTACTCCCACAGTGCTAATAACTCAAAATCAGATTTGATTTAAAATGTATTAAATATATATGTAAATTAAATAATCTTTATTCCTTGTAAGGCTTGTTCACAAAAGTTTTGCACAGTTTTTGACTAACAGTATCAATTTGTGATGTAACGAATATTTGCATTTGCATTTGCGAATACTCGCATGTTTTTTGATATTCACATTCGCAAAAAATTATGCGAATATTTTGCAAATGTATTTGGCAATGAAAAAGGAAAATATTTATGAAATGACTGCAACTGCTAAGATTTATAATATTTTTATTTATATTTGAATAAAAAAGTTTTCATTAGGGAACAGTCTTGATGTTACTGACTTAAAATTACTTACTGATTAGTCTCATTAGGTACCTCATGCAATTATCTTTTATTCTTAATCTTATTTATCGAAAATCCAATATTCGTATTTGCATTCGCATTCGCGAATACTGGAGATGAATATTCACATTTGCAAATGTGGGGAATTCAATATTCATTACATCACTAGTATCAATACATTTTGTAGGTTATGGAAATCTTGCAATATGTAACATAAGGTTAATGCAAGATAAACGTAAGATATAGGAAAATTAATTTTGCATTATAGCAAAATAGAAAAGGGTTTAGCTGTTGTCAATGATATAAAAATCAAAAACAAGCTAGTAAGCTATTAATAGTAAGTTAGCTTACAGCAAAACTATTTACCTACTGCACAAAACCTCTATGAATAAGCCTTATAATTCTATTTTTAATATGCGTTGTAACTAGCTAAATAAAATTTTGTTCTTGTTTAATAAATTTCATTGTACGCAAAAATATGATACTGATAAATACATAGTATGAGTCAGTCACCTTTCATTGTGAATCAATTGTATTATAAGATGTCATTATGAAACTTGACAGAATATTTGAGGGCATGCGCTACATGTTAATAATCAAAGAGCAGTATCACTTAGTTGATGGTGTAGTAAAGTTGTTTGTATACATCAAAGCATGCCATGACAGATGAAGACATTGATAAAAGTGTGTCTGGTATTGAAGCAGTCACTATATACATGTAGTGTTTTGGTTGTTTTAATAATAAAATTTGCTTTTATTTAAGATAACAGTATGAGTATTCCAAGTTATCACAAACAGCACACTTGAATGGTAAATGTGATATTTCTCAAAATTTTTCTTAAGGAACCTTGTGATATTTTTACATGACCATAAAGAGAAAGCAAGATACTATCCAATTCCGCCATACAAAGTATAGGTTGGTCTTCAAAAATTTTTCAATCATTGAATGTGTAATGGTTCAATATAGAATACAAAAACTCTTGTATCGCTGACTAACATTCATTAATGTATACAAACATATTGCCTACATGCCTTTACTGGAAACATCAAGAGTATGACCATTGTACACTACATTTATTTTGAAAAGAAGTGCTAGAAGAGTAGGCACTATAAGGAAAAGAATCAGTAAATTTGAAGTTTATGACATAGCAAACTTTTGCAAGACTTTCCATACAAAAGCAACGAACTAGTTTTTGCTGAAAAAGTGTATAATGCATCAAAATCCCAAGTGTACATTCTTCAGGAATGGTATAAGATAGAAACACGTGGATATTCACCATAAAATAATACTGCTACTATAATTAGGTAAAAAACTGAAAATAATACTGTAATTAAATGTCAAGTAAAATATGCACAATTTTATTCTTATAAAATCATTAAAAATTATAGTTTTGATTATGATTCGCAAAGAAATTTTTGAAATTCAAATAGTTCTTTCATGCACGAAAACGGCAAAATTCATAATGGTCGTCGCGAGAGGCATGATATCATTTGATGTGTCTTACATCCAAGGTTAAGGGTAGCGTTCACGTAGTATTGAATTTTGTCAAATTAGAGATAATACAAGTGACAAGATATAGTTAGATTCTGAAAACATATCGTTAGGCCTCTTGGCAGGTTTTAAGTCAAACATGTTTATATTCATTGCAGAAAAACATTCCGAAAATCACTTATTATTTCTAATGCAACCAGTGCTATGCATAACATGCAGCGCTTGTTGTCAATCGTCCCACAGGATTTTACCGACAGCGGCGCTAATTGCTGCTTGCTCCTGAACATAAGACATGATTACGATGATTACGCAAGACGCTTGCTACCAATCGTCCAGGAAGTTTATGATGCCAATGTACCACTTGCTGACAGCTCGACTTTTCGAAATTTCTTCATAAAACTAAAAATATTTTATTGGTCAGAATCATCCGCCAACAGATGGCGTTAGATTTCATCAGTTGTATCAAAATGGTGGAGCAAAGAGTGATCATCACCTACAATCAATGTTGCCATAGCTGACTGCAAATCTCCAAACCTGAAGGTTTATGACAATATGTTTTACTATTGTGGCAACAGCATGATCAATAAGTTATTTGAATCTTCAATAGAAATCTCAATAATTAATAGTTGCTGTGAAAGGTAGGTCATCCTATACGTTTCGCCCAACAAGTTTGATCACAAATGGCGTCTAATACTTTTGAACTTTATACAATGTGTCCCTGGATTGACTTCACTATAGGTATAATTGATCAAAGATTTTTGAATCTCGTTTTGATGTTTTGGGATACCGCCCTGCTTGGTCTGAAAAGAGTTTCAAGCACGTTTCTAGTTTTTAAAATCCAAGACGGTCATGACAATTGAGAAAAAACCATTTTATGTTGCAGCAAAGTGCCATTTCGGTCAATAATACGGCAAGATGTTATTAAGGAAAGTTGTTCAGAATATTAAATTATGACTATATGCAAAATTTCACAAATATCAGATTACTATGAGTAAATCAGTATTTGATTTGTATTCTTGCATTGTAACTTCAGAAAAAAATTCAAATTAAGTAATTGTTATACATTTTTTTTTAATACAATACTTTATTAGAAACTTACATTAAATTTTTTTTGACAACTTATACAGAATACTTTTTTTCTGAGTTAACAATGTGAGAATACAAATCAAGTACTGATTTAGTCAAAGTGACCCGATATTTGTGAAATTTTGCATATAGTCATAATTTAATATCCTGAACAACTTTCCTTAATAACATCTTGCCGTATTATTGACTGAAATGGCATTCTGCTTCTACATAAAATGGTTTTTTCTCAATTGTTATGACCGTCTTGGATTTTAGAAACTAGAAATGTGCTTGAAATTCTTTTCAGACTAAGCAGGGAGGTATTCCAAAACATCAAAACGAGATTCAAAAATTTTTGATCAATTATACCTACGATATAGGTGAAGTCAATCCAGGGACACACGGTATAAAAGGTTATAATCACATTCAAAATTACCGTTACAGCAATCGGATCTTAACAATTTCTATGATTTCCAACATAAATTGTTATAAAATTTTACAATTATTATTATTCTGTCTATCGCATGAACGAGCCAGACACTAAAAATTGTGAAGATTTGTCTAGTGCGCATCTACCTGCAAAACAGGAGTTACCTCCCCTTAATCTTTTACTGTGTTCTTATCAGACATTGGAAAGTTACTTTAAAAAAGTAATTAGTTACAGTTACCTTATCAAAAAATGTAATTAGTTACAATTACAGTTACTTGATTTTAAAAAGTAACTAGTTACCATTACAGTTCCTGCAAATATGTAACTAAGTTACTTTACCGTTACTATCAGTTACTTTCATTCTGTAGAATCCTTCAAAATTCAAGGTGGTTCTAATTAAGTTTTTTTTTTTGTATAAGCTTACCGTACAACTCTTAGAATTACAAAATATGAAAACATGTATTTTCTGAACATCATAAATTAATTTATTTAAGTATGTACAAATTTGTTATAATTAACTTTTAATAATAATTGGTTTTGAAACATGTCGTCAGTAAGTTGACATCTCTTTTGCGACAGAACATTTCCTGCAAAGCTAAACAATCGTTCTGCACTGGCACTTGTAGGGAGAGCCGTATTATGTTTGATAAACAATTTTCTTAAAGCGCTACATGAAAATGAATCAGTTTCCTTAGGTTGTTCGCTTAAGAAAATCTTGACTTGTTCATGAGGTGTTTTTGTATGTAATCTGCATTGAATGTAAGACAAAAAAAGTCATTATATTCTAAATCTGCGGCTCCACTTGTTTGCATTTTTGGGTTAGGTGAAGGAATTTCTTCATAAACCCAATTTTCTGCTTGTTCTCGTTTCTCACTGTCCTTTAACCAGGCCAACTTGAAGCGTGGATGAACACAGCTTGCCAATACCAGTTCCTTCTTCCACCATATTGACTGGAACCTTAAATGAGAAAGAGATTGAAAAGTAAATCTAACACCAATAAAACAATGCCTAAGTCATAAGCACATATTTATAGCAATAACCACTAAAAATTTACTGCGATATTTAATTAATACTTAGTAAGTATTTGCGAGTACATAATAATTCAGTATACTTGCCTATATTCAATTCCTTCGAGGAGAACTTGTACTAATGGTTTGCAGTATATTAATGATTTCATAATCTGTGTATATAATTTATCTATCAGGTTGTACAAAACAGGTAATAGGCAGCCCATGTACATTCCTTTTTCTCCTTGTAGAATATCTAGGGCAGTTGACAAGGAGCACATTACCTAAAATATTAAATTTATATACTGCAATATAATAATCTTCCAACTTAAAACTAATTGATTCCAGTTCAAGGTCTGAATATTTTAGTGCCGAATTGTAAAATAAAGAACACTTAAATACTTACTTGGCAGTACTCTTTTATAAACTCTCTTTCTGCATCTGTGAAACGAGGAAGAGCACAGAAATCCATGCATGTATTAATGCTGTCTGGAACATGTGTTATATGGTTTTTTATCTGTAGCATTGCGTCGTACAAGGAATTCCACCTTGTAACTACAGGCGTTTTTAGGTATGCACCTAACACGTCTTTAATCTTATCAGCTGCCTGCGTCGACTGATTTTGCTTTGCCGATAATTTGTGGCATTTTGCAAGAGTTGATTTAAAAATCTGTTTATATCTTGCATTAATCATAGCTTTCTCTGCATTTTTTGTAGCTATTAAATGTAAAGTATGACATGCACATCTATGATGTGGCGGAAGAATAATTTCTGTAGAGTAATCATCGCCTTCTAGAAGAGATGTCAGTTCTATAAATTCTTCGTCATTATCATCTTCATTCTCCCTCTCCTCTAATTCCTGATTTTCATATACCCTGTTAAAAAAGGAAAACCATATTGTACTAAGTATGTAACTGAAAATATTTTTATTTATAACGTAATACCTGAACGCTTTGCAAAACTTACTTCCATTATCCGTCGTGGTACATACAATTTTATTTTGTATACTATAATCTAAATAAATAGAATACATTTGCCTGGCAAGGACATCAAATGTATATTTTCCTTTCAATCTTCTACAAGCTAGTGCTGCCGATTCTCGTTCTAATGTTGATGGATTGATCCAGTGTCCTGTTACACCCAGAAAACTTCTACAAAAAATTGTTTAAAAACAGAAATATACCTAAGTTCAATACTTTAAATCTTATTTTTTACCTCTTTCCCTTGGACCAGCAATCAGCCGTTGTTGCAACAAAGTCGATTTGTTCTAAAGTACTACAAATATTATTTCTCATTCTCTTTGCATCTTGTACCAAATTACTTCTCAATGTTTTTAAACCCATCACCGATAATGCAGAATCGCGTCCTAACATTACAAGATCAATGAAAGATTTGTTATCAACAACTTGCAGAGGTTGTACTGTTTGTATAACAAAATTCTGGACTGCTTTATTTAAAGCAGTCTGGGTAACAAGCACTTTTCCAGTTAGTTAATGTGTTTGAAGTTTTCTGAATTTTAGAGCTAGTTGATGGAGTATCTTCACATTTTTGTTTTTCAGCTTTCTTTGGTTCCAGTATTTTTAATTTTGCAGGATGCTGTCTCTATGAAATATATAATATAAAAATTAACCCCTTTTTACTATAAAAATTCAGTATATTCAGTCACATCTCAGTGTTATTTCAAATACATATGTAATTCATTTCAACAAGGCCGTAGCTGTAGCTGTAGCTGTAGCTGCCCGTTATTATTAGGTATACAGGAATAATAAAAACGAATAATAGAAGAGAACGGGTCTAGTCAAATTCAATTAAAACTCAGGAGAGTGAAGAACACAATTATAAACTGCTGCCAATAAAGTTATGATATAAGCCATATATAATACATGTAACACAATATTTTATTATACAATTTATTATCATAATGTTAGCAATATTTTATTTATTATTGTCTGTATATATAGTAATAATATAATAATAAACAAACAAAAATAATAATTATTATAACTAAGAAAAATATAAAAAAATAACAATAGTTTTTTATTCACTATTTAGTTCACTAGAATAAAGAAACTGCAACCTTCGTGGATTTTGTCCATATCGGTTGGCAACCCTTTCAATAAAATTATCTTTATCTGCCATAATTATGTCATGATGAACACTCGTTAGACACAGACCGTTTAATCTATCCTCCGTCATGGTAGACCTTAATCATGTCTTAAGCCTTCTAAAAGTGCTAAACAATTTTTCTATAGTACACGTCGGCGTCGTACAGGGCATAGTTTGCAAAATTAAAAGAGCATCATAAACAGCCGGGTGAAACATTTTTGATTTGGACAAAAAGTCCTGTACAGAAAAAAAAATAAATTCTAATTTTATTATATTATTACTTTTGTTTCATTCCAATAATTATAAAGAAGGTAAAACTGTAACACCTGTAAGTGCACATAAAATCTTTTCTAAAAATTCTCACAATCTGCGGCTCTTTAGTATGACCATTTCCAGTCTTTGTCGGTGAATTTGCATTGGGATCGCTATAAAAGTTTATAATGCTAGGAGTCCTAAGTAATACAACAATATTGGCGACAAAATATTTCAAAATTACCTGGGAAACCGAAAATACGTACTCTTAGATTTGCATCCAACCTTTGTTATTTTATAGAATGTCGTAAAGTGATGTTTACGTGTTTACACTTTTACTTTTCAGAAAGACTAGACCGATACCGACCGACCCTTTTGAATACCATGTTTTTGATCTTTACAACTTATTAGAATAATAAATGTATTAAAATGCGACTAAATGATACATTTATTATTCTAGGGATGTTTTTACTACAAATTAATAAATTAAAAATAGATTTTTAGATCTTATCAATTAACTAGTTGAAAGCAATTTTAGCATACATTCAAACGTAAAAATTTCTTGATTTCCGAAATAGAAAACGGGATACGATTAAAAAATTCAGGGGGGCAAGCGCCCCTCCTCGCTAATAGGAGCGGATGCCCATGATTGCTGCATTTGTTTTATTTTTAATGAGGGGCCCCCTTTTATTCCCGAACACAGATTCGAAACTAAGTTGCTACGGCCCTGCAATTCAATCAAAATTTTTAAAAGTCTCTTACCTGGAGATGTTTTCTTAAATTCGACGATGAATTAATGGCAGTACTAAGCAATTTTGTTACTGGTAAACATAACATACACTTAACTGTAATATTTTGCCCTTTCTTTTCATGATACGAAAAATACTCATTGTAAAGAGGCCACGGAATATTTTCGTTGTTTTTGGCCATTTCCTAAGTTTTGTTAATTAAAACTCTCGCGTTAAACTGTTTTTAGAATTTGATAAGTGATAACTCTACTGCAAGGAACTACTACGTGCTGCACCGACGGACGATATAGCAATATACTAGGTCAAATTTAAAATGAAAAGACGATGAAAAAATTTTTTCTAAAACCTAGAATTTATCCTACCTAGAATTTTTATAAGCTGGTTCGAGGCGCACAGGTGTTATTGTATATTATTTTGCGGCGCAAAAACGTGATAAATTTTAATGTCGTCATAAACCCTAAGGTGGTAAATCAAACAGAGGTATAATTGTTTTGGTAGAACCAATCTGTCACGTACTTACAAACAATTCTTTCTGAAAACTTGATGGTACCTTATTGAATGTTAAAAGTTGTGCCGCTAAAACTAAATTTGAAAATCGATTATTCAAGTAACGCAAAAAGTAACGACCTGAAGTCGTTACCGTTACACGCTTTTTGTAATTAGTTACAATTACTTGACTGTGTCTTTATAAAGTAACGCGTTACCTCGAGCGTTACTAAAAAATGTAATTAATTACAAGTAACGCGTTACTTCCAATGTCTGGTTCTTATATCAGACAGGACAGAGTGCAATTAATTGAGCTAGGACGTTTTAAATCGGAATTCAAGAATTAGCTCCCACCAACAATGACGCGTACGGAGTAGGCGGGTCATACCGCGCACGGGCCGAATCACAAGTAATGTAATGCATGCGTTGCAACAGCTTCTGCGTGTGCGAGCCTGATTGGAGGCAAAAACCTAAAAAGTCCTAGCGCAAGTAATTAATTTTATTTGGAATTGTCACTGCATTACGTTATTACTTACACAACAAGACATCAATAATTACTTTTTTCTAAAATTTAAATTTTAATAACCTCAAAATAAGCGGAGCGGAGAAAAGAATTGTTTTATTATTGCATTCAATTTGCGATCGTCTTTTGTTTGGTATCGGTACTTTATGTGATTATCATGTCACATCAATTGGCTTTGTTAAATTAGTTGTCACAAAATTTAACGCCTCTTGGTTGATGAAAATCGCAAATTACTGAAATAATTGGCCTAAAAGTTTTAAATGAAACACCCTGTATATCTATCATTTTTACAATAGATCCATATCCTCCATATACATAACTACTACAATATAATCTTTGGCGCTTTGGCTCCATGTTTTTACAGGAAAGCAATAAACCGTTTATTACCGTTTACTTTAAAGAAATAAAGATCAGGTATCTGTTTCATTGGATTTTTATAAAAATGACTTGTCAGCAGACAACGAGCACGTCATTCATAGTCCTTTTTTTATTCCTCCATTTTTAAATCAACATGAAAAATAATTTTACTATTTCTACGTTATCTCATAAGACCTTTTTGATAGTTTGGTATTATAGAAACAGTTATCTCAGTTATAAATGTTCTTTTAACTTTGTCTACTTAACTTAAGATCTAGTACCTACTTGCCATACTAAAGTATAATACAAGGAATTCGGAAGGTCATTAAAAAAATTAAAGATGAGTTGCAGGTAATTATTACAAAAATGCTTAGTAACTAATAATAAAATGTGATGTAATGTTAGGTACATCTGTGAGAATGGAACAATAAAAGTTTCACGATATCTTTTTGGTTACATTTCGTAATTCTGTCCTTTTAAATAACATTGGTTATAATGGGTGTTATTTTCTCTCCGCTAGTACTAATATCTTAATATTAATCAAAATTGGATTTTATTTTAATAATTTAATTTTCGTGCTAAAATACACATTCCTTATTGGGTAGTACTGAATAACCCGCATGACCTTATCAAGGTGAAGAGATAGTCGCTCTAAACTTATTTCTTCGTTCGTTTCAACATAGGCAAAGTTCGCCTTTGGTTGCGTGCATTTTTTATGTTCCCATTTAACCTATATAATTTAACGTCGGAATTTTAGAGGTCTTAGTATCCTAATGTCCGAACCACAGTGCAAAAGGAACAAAATGGCAAATTCGTTGGAGCAATTAAAAGCATTCACAACTGTTGTCGCAGATACAGGCGATTTTGAAGGTACCAAAAACCACTTGTTGCATTTCTGTACATCTATAAATAACTTTTTTATATTTACTATTTATGCATATTTTGCCACTTTGCCTTGCAACTAAATTAATTACAGCTATGAAAAACTACAAGCCTACAGATGCAACAACAAACCCCTCACTTATATTAGCTGCTGCAAATCTACCTCAATACAAACCTCTTATACAAAAAGCCGTTCGTTATGGTGATAAAATTGGTGGAAATGAAGATGAAAAAGTAGCAGCAGCTATGGATATGTTATGTGTATTGTTTGGTATTGAAATTCTTAAAATTGTGCCTGGTCGTGTTTCAACAGAAGTTGATGCAAGGTGATTGCTAGCAGTTTTTTAGTTGCGTTAAATATATTTTTATTGTATTATTAGATTGTCATTTAATAAAGAAGCAAGTATTCTCAAGGCACAACGCTTAATTCAGTTATATGAAGATGAAGGCATTGGAAAAGAACGTATATTGATCAAACTAGCATCAACATGGGAAGGAATTCAAGCAGCCAAGTAAAGTTATAATTATTTATACAAGTTGTGTTAGCATTCATTATATTTTTTGTAGGGAGTTGGAACAGAAACATGGAATTCATTGTAACTTGACTTTGTTGTTTTCTTTTGCTCAAGCAGTTGCATGCGCAGAAGCAGGGGTGACCTTGATTTCACCATTTGTAGGTCGTATTTTGGATTGGTATGTTGCCAACACAGAAAAGAAATCATATTCTGGCGAAGAAGATCCTGGTGTGATTTCTGTTACTAAAATCTATAATTACTACAAGAAATTCAATTATAAAACTGTTGTTATGGGTGCTTCTTTTAGGAATGTTGGTAAGTTTGCAGTCTTGTCGAAATTCATAAATCAACAGGTGGCGCTACTGCGCTAGATTTTGTATATATGGCTAAGGTTATACAGAGGCAATTCTTGATGCTTTGTGGATGAATAATGCTCATTTGTTTTCCTCCTATCCCCTCCGCCCAAATAGGCTATTCTTCTGTTCTAAATGTCATACTATTCTGCCACATTTGGAGCTATGACTTTAAAAAGATGCCCTAATCTAGCGTTTGTAACCTTAAATACAGCAGAAAAAGAGGTGAACAACTGTAGCCAGTGTCGTCAGAACTGACAATAGATATCCAAATATAATGATTTTACAACTTTTTGACTGTTTCTGACGAGCTTCAACAGTGCTGTTCACTATTCACACTAAGTTTCCTGTGTAATGTGAAAACCTACTAACTCAAGAGTTGCTAGGTTTTAACTATGTAGACACATATGAATTCTATATGTCACAAGCTTTCTGTTGGTATATTTGATTTCTCCCTAAGATGTATATAACCAGAGATACAGATATATAAATCTCAGTTAACTAACATTACTGTTTTGCTAAAACTTGGAAACAAAATGTTAATTATCTTGAAACTTACAAAAACTGAGTTACTAGGTTTTAAGGACGTTCCCAAGAAACAGGCGCTGTTTCTTTTGTTCCGTCGCATATGCACAGAAATAAAAAAATTATATGTAATAATATTATTAATAATAAAAAAATGTTACATTCTTACACTAATCGAGACATGAGTTATTTACATTGGGTTTTAGTGTTTTGGAGTATTTTTCGAGGTTACATATATATTTGACATTTTTAACAGAGCATAAACAATGACTTCGGATTACAAAATGGTAGCTTTAGGAAGAATGAATACCGCTTGCTATAATTTTTTTTACAGAAAAGTATTTGTCATATTTTCAATCGATCATTCTCAGTTTTTCAAAAAATCCTAAGAAGATTACCGTTGTTTTATCATAAAACATCCATTTCAACATAGTTCGGTGTATGGTTCCTATGTTAAAAATGCAAATTTTAACAGCCAAAATCTACAAATTTAGTACCGCAAGGGGTATTGAAACTTTTCTTATGTATAAAGAACATTAATAAGTATATATATTCAAATTTTCAAGAAAATCTGAATTCGGTATCTAGGTATGTTTGCTTGTGAACGTCCTTAATATTGCATGGGAGAAGTGTAAGGTGCAAAGTAAGTGAACAAAGCTTTAATCAGTACCATTTGTTTTTATAAAAGGCAAAACTTGATGTGACAGTTAATTAACCCCAAAATCAAACTTAATTCACTGGGTATAGTAAATATGTCAATGTCAACATGATAAGATCAATCATTTATGGTTTACCTGGTATTTCATATAAGTAAATATACAAATTAGAAAACAAATTAATTTTTTTCCATTAATGGATTTTAAATAGGTACTGTTGGTACATAGATAAATTCAATGTTTCATTTCGAATTCATATTCGTATTCAAGTCATCCACTTCAGTATCTACTAAATTAATTATATATTTCAGAGGAAGTAAAAGCTTTAGCTGGTTGTGATCTTTTAACTATCAGCCCAAAACTTCTTGGAGAACTAGAAGCAAGCAGTGACACAGTTACAAGAAAATTATCTAAAGACACTGCTGCAAAACAACAGTTGGAAAAGGTCCATTTAGATGAAGCTCAATTTCGCTGGCTTCAAAATGAAGACATTATGGCTACAGACAAATTATCAGATGGCATTCGAAAATTTGCAGCAGATGCTATTAAACTTGAAAACATTTTGAGAGAACTTCTTAAATAGGTTTCTCCAACATACCTTTTATTTTTGTATTTGACAGTGTGAAATAGAAAATGTAAAATTGTAATAAAGTTATGTTAGATTTGCTTATTGCTGAATAACTAATTATTTGCTTATAAGTTAATACATTTTGGTTTTGTTGTTAACCTTATTATTGGTGATCTCAAAAAATTGTAAGAAGTGTTGGTTTTTAAAATAAAAATAGTAATTTGTATTTTAATTTTATTTATGTTACCTTGGATACAAATTTAAGATTTAGAGTAAAAAAGAAAATTCTCTGGAAACAATTGAAACCTTTTGTGTTTGTAATGTTAATTATGATCCTGACTGTTGAAACTTGCTCAGCACTGCTGAGTAAATTGACAATCGATAGGACTGTACATTTGTATATGATCATAGAGGAATTAATATTTATTTTCTCTATGATACAATGCAATGTAAAGAGATGGACTGAGGTATGTTTGTTGAGGCATTATCCTAAAGGTCAAGCATCTTAATAATATGATATACTGAGAAAAAATACCACTCACCTTTTTTTAACGATAACAATTTCTCTTCCACTGAAGTATATTAAAATTTGTTTAATTAATTTAAAATATATTATTTTGGGATCAGGGCCAAAAATCCTTGATAATTAGGCTACTGCAGTGCCCTGTCCAGTCTACCTTTATGTCTTGTCATTGCAGCAATGATGAACATCTTAAAACTAAGAGGGGCATTGAATATTTGCGTTCTTGTTTAAAAACAATCATTGTGGAATATAAATAAAATAAAACTAATCCTTGAGCCATTGTCATTGTTCTTGCTTATTACCACCAACATTGTACAGCTGATACTGTCCTAATTTGAGTTTTTAATTTGATGAATTTGGCACGTCTTCTGGTTTTCAAAGATATAGGGATAACAGCCAAATGCATTAATATGGTGTGATTTATTTTCTACCATTTGCTATTTTAAAATAGATAGCTGGTTGGCGAGTATAGTACATAGTATTATTAATACCTAACAATATAGGGATTTTTTGACCCCTTATTTTATAAATAAATCGCGGTTTTGTAATTTAAATCTTTTCAAATATATTTAGATCACGCGCAGGAAAAGTGACGGGTAATGCACGTGAAATGCTTGGATCATCCATGTGTCTGTAATCTACCTTAATTTAAAATTTTTATGTAATAAATTACACTGATAAAATTTAAACAAGAATATGACGCACGTCATAAATATGGTGAGTAGTTCGATTATAAAAGCTAATTGGTAATGAGTGTTCTTGACGGTAATGCTAGGTTATAATACTGCATGTTGATCGTTGAATAATTGATAATTGGGAAACAATGACTGGATTTGTTGAATTATTGCAAGAAGATAAGGTAATTAATTGATTACAATACATGTAGACATTTATATTTGTATTAGATGCAAATATATTTATTTTAAAGGTAGGGCTTATTATGGTTATGTTTTTCATAAAACTTTAAAATATATATTAGTAAAGTGATTAATGTGATTATTATTAAAAAGAAAGGGCTGGGAGGTTTATAATTTGAAACTTTTAGATTTTAGATTAGTTGTTACTACTGTGATAAGTCTTGAAACATCACTGGGGTTGTAACTGTTGTAATCGATGAAACATATATTTTTGCAGTTTAAAGATTTAAATAGGCACAGTCAACTAGATGCAAGTATTTTATGAAAGGGGATGTACTCATTTATTAGTCATTGCATTTTAAGATATTCTTATCGATTTGGCCTTAACAAAAAAAGAAGTTTCTAAAATAATAATTATTGTCCATGATAAAGCACATTTATGTTATGTGGAAGGTGAAACTTGCAATTTTTACATTGTTAGTTATCCTCATAATATTTTACAGTGTTAGTTATCCTCATAACTTTATCAGAATGCATTGAAAAGCTATTTTGTATGTAAACAGTTGTTAAAAATCAAGGCTCATAAACAGAACTGTACAGTATTTGAAATACCTCTTTTTTAATTTTTATTTCAAATACAAATTTCAAACTACGCTTTGAAAATAATGCAAAATGCCAGTTTTCTTTACTCTTTTTGAATTGGAATATAATGAGTATTTTGTATTTTAAATATACAATGTGTCCAGTTTAAAATGATCTACATAGGGATATTGGAAACGGTAATAGATACAAGGTTGGTTAAATAGGGAAAAAGTTTCGTATTTATATGCCAATAAATAATCCATGGTTATATTAACAAATATCTGCCCCGTTTCAAAGGTACAGGGTGAAAACCAAAAAAGTGCATTTTCTAAAATCCTGATTCATTTATTTGTTATTAGAGATAAATGTACAATATTTTCAGAAACTAAATAGCGACTGATGAGAATTTCAAAAACGACTTCAAAAGAATGCTAGGCCTTCTAGATTTCACATACTCGTATCCAACTTTTGTTTTTCTTATGGGCGTCATATTGAATTTTTACATTTTTAAAATTGTCATAAAAAGAGCTTATCAACCATGTACAATATGACTATGTTTAAAGAAGAAAAAGTACAAGAAAATACAAAATTAAGATTTAACCATAGTAGGCCTTGAGGTTTCTAAATAATAATTTGCAAACAAATGAGTGAGTGAGTGAGGCAGCAGATTAGATAGGGATTTAATGTCTGGATAGGTATAATTGGTAGTCACCATTGGACCGTTTTTCTTCAATGAATTTATTAAATGTTTTCGGATACCGCTGCATTTCCATGACACATTCCATGAAAAAAATGCATATCAGCATATTCCCGACTAGTATACTCCATTATTTTTATTATTAACTACTATTGATAATAATAACAACAACACTATCTGATACAAATCATGATGATAACTACAGCAACTTACTACTCACTAATTGTTTGACAGAATTTGTTTGTTGTTATTTTGCATGGCAACTAGATGTGAGTTGCATTCAGTTTTTCCTCATTATCTCAGTAACCCTTGAGAATTGGACATGTGTGTGTTTGATTTTTTTTTACTCCAAATCACCTATCTAATGAGTCCCTAGAGTTGTCTCCACACCTTTTGAACCACCCTGTATAAGTGTATAAAGGTAAAGATTAGGCATAATAGTAAAACAAGTTGTAATATCGTCCAATGTCCTTGTCCAAAAGAGGATGAGACATCTTCAATTCATAATATTCCACAACTCAAAAGTTGCCGTTCCTTTACTTTTCCTCAATTTTTGGGTTGAAGCATACACAGGATTTCTGAAGACTTTTGATGTGTTGTTGTATGATAGCTAAAGTGTATGTGTATAAAAAATCAGCCTTCATTAAATTATTGTAAAATATAATAAAAAGGACTTTCTTATGGTTTATTTGGATTTTGTAGAATTTATGGCATGAGCGACACTGAATGCTATAAACTTCTTACTTGTTCAAAAAGCTTCAGTTTACACTCTTCTTATACAGGGTGGCTGAAAAATCGTTCACTAGCCTATGACTATTTTATTTTTAAAGATATGAGAAAAATTCAAAGGTGAAAGTTGTTTGATGTAATAAGCGGCATAATATTATGCATTGAAAGAAAACTCAATGCCTACTGTTTTTGCATAACATTAACTAACTTTAATTGTTTAAATGGAACACCCTGTATATTTTTCAAAATTCTGAATACACATGAAATACTCTTCTCAACCATATAACATACTTAACGATTTTCTTGAGATCTTGGCGTGCAAGATCTCCCGATTTATCAATTCTGGATTACTTCTTATGGGACTTTTTAAAAAATCATGTTTATGTAACTCCATCAGCAAGTCTCATTGAGTTGAAAACTAAATTTTTCTGCTCTGGGAATTAAATTATGCCTAGCGTGTTGTAACATTTCTGGCGTAACTAATGCTATAGGTGCAAAACTTGTATTTTTCAACTCATTGAGACTTGCTGATGGAGTTACATAAACATGATCTTTTAAAAAGCCCCATGAGAAGTAATCTAGAATTGATAAATTGGGGGATCTTGCAGGCCAAATCCTCAAGAAAATCGTTGGGTTTGTTATATGGTTGAAAAGAGAATTTCAGGTGTATTCAGAATTTTGAAAGATATACAGGGTGTTCCCTTTAAACAATTAAAGTTAGTTGATGTTATGCGAAAACAGTAGGCGTTGAGTTTCACCTTTGCATTTTGTTTATATCTTTAAAAATAAAATAGGGCTAGTGAACGATTTTTCAGCCACCCTGTATAAGTAACTATTATAAGTAGGTACTCGAGTTAAAGAAAATAATGAAATTTCTGAACTTGGCCTACTTACAATGATAGATTGATGTTAGACTAAATTAAGTTTAATTAAGTGAAATATAATACAAAAAGAGAAACGAAATTGATAACAGTGAACTAGCAACAAAAACAATTTTACAAGAGATGTTCAAAATGCTCTGATTTAACTTCCTGGCAATGAAACAACCTTGAGTGGAAATTTTACAATAAATTTTGCAAAGAATCATGAAGAATTGCTCGCAACTCATTTTGGACCCGTTCTTAAGTTCATTTGTGTCTCTGGGGTTGATTGATAACGCGATTTTCTAAATTCCCCACAGAAAAAAATGAAATCTGGCAATCATGTAGGTTACTCAATTGCACCCTTTTTCCTAATCTAATTTACTGGGAAATCTTCCTGCAACACCTCTATGACAGACTGACAGTAGTGCGGTGGCCCACCATTGTGTTGGAAAAACATGTTTCTATTGTTTTATTGCCAAGAAGTTAACAGAGTGTATTTTGAACACCTGTTGTAAAATTATGTTGCGTTTTTGTCGCCAGTTTGCTATTATCAATTATAAAATAATTTCAAATTGTTTTCTTAGTTCCATTGTCACTGCCGTTTTACAGGTAATTCGATTTTTATAAAAATTGATAATGAAATCCTTGACAAAGAATAGCGATAGTCTTCAAAACTTTACGAGATAAGTATAGCAACTCTTAAATATCAATGAATTTTCATTGAAAATCCCTATCGAAATAGTGGGTCATATATAGGGTGTTCTATTTAAAGAGATTCAAGGTGGCAGCCTTACGAAAAAATAGTTGAAGAAATTTTTAAATTCCCTTCTTAAAACATGACAAAAAATGGATACTTTAAGTTCCTCAAATTTTATCTGCCTATTTCTAACCGTTTTTGCAGGAAAAATATATTTCCATACTTTTTAGCAAATCTAGGAACTCTATACAACTCTTCTGACTCCTGAAAACGTGACTATGTTCTGAATAGATTTTGCCCTCAGACTTTGGAGTTAATCCTGAACACACTCTATATCAAACATTCGAAAGATATTTTGATTTTTCTCTTATAAATTGAGCCGATTGGGCACTTGTAGGAAAAACGTAGTTCATAACAAGTACAAGAAGGTGATTCTAGTCTTGTACTTGGGAATTGCCTTTAAATTATGTAATGCAAAACTAGCTTGTTTTTAATCCCACCCTCCCCCTTGTAACATACCTGTAACACAACTCTGAAACTCCTCTCCTTAAATTTTAAAAACCGTTAAGTCATGTGACCCTTGTCACAAAACGCTGCATTGTGTAAATATTTTTGCAGACTTACTAGAATTACAGCTTCATATGCTTGTTATGAAAATCATTACTGTCTCATTAAAAAGATTAACTTGCAAACTGCAATAACTTTGAAATTACCAATTTTTTTAAGCATATTATTATACAGTGCGTTTGTTTTAAAATAGGGCATAGGATGTTGTCCTGCTAACTTTTGTTTTAGGAAGTTTTGTAATAAGCAACTAGTTTTAATTGTCCAACAATTTTTGTGCTCTACAAAACTAGGAACAAAAGTAAAAACAGAATAAAAGTTGATTTAAGGTTTTATAATTTCTAATATAATCTGACTGTAATGGAACTGAACCATCTGGATGCAAGGTTGCAAAATTAATTTCATTTTCACACCTTTACTATTTCTACAATTCTACATGTTCTTCAGTTGTATAAACGGATATTTTTCTTTTCCAATTAAAACTTTTCTTACATGAATTTTACATTGACAGATGAAACTTCATAATGAAATCATTACTAAGTAAATAGTATAATTTAATTTCTATCAGCAGTTTTATTGAGTAGAAACTATTAAAGTGGCAATTTTAAAGTTGAAAGTTTATTGCAAAACAAAATTTAGTTGTTATTCTTCTAAAAGCAAAAGTTAGCAGAGGGTACAAATTTCAAGATGTAAAATTCTATGACCTGTGTTAAAACAGATAGGGGGCATAATAACATAATTAGCAATTTATTAACATGCCCACCAGGCACTCAATCTTTATAGTTTGCGTATCTTACTTAAGATGTTCAGTATTGTAATGTTGATTACTTGGAATAACATTATAATATTACTTAACGTAATTTCCATTTGTAGGTGTTACCTATCGCCTTAGGCGTGGGAATCGTAATTACATCAGCTATTATTTATCATCTTTATTTTTCCAACAAAAAATCAAAATCTTCAAAAGGTAAACAAAATTTATTTACTTAATTAAAATATACTAATTGAATATAAAATAAAGGTGATGGTAAGAAGTTAGTTCTACTGCAAGATCCTCAAGTTAAATACTCGATACCCTTAATTGACAAAGATGTAGTAAGCCATGACACCAGACGCTTTAGATTTGGATTGCCTTCAAAAGAACATGTTCTTGGTAAATCAATAGAAAATATTATTGACATTAATTAAAATTAGCTTTATGTAGGCCTTCCTGTGGGTCAGCACATCCATTTGTCAGCCAAAATTGGAGATGAATTGATCATAAGATCATACACTCCTGTATCATCTGATGATGATCATGGATATGTTGATTTAGTTATTAAGGTACAAAACCTATGTTTTTAAGTTTCATCCTTATTTAAACAATCTAAACATATTTATACCAGGTCTACTTCAAAAATGTGCATCCTAAATTCCCAGACGGTGGCAAAATGTCGCAGCATTTGGAAAGTTTAAAGCTTGGTGACACAATTGACATTCGTGGTCCTTCTGGTCGTCTCAATTATCTTGGCGATGGTCAATTTTCCGTTAAAAAACTTCGAAAAGATCCTCCACAACTGATTAAGGTTTCCAAAGTTGGCATGATAGCAGGTGGTACAGGAATCACACCAATGTTGCAATTAATTAGACACATTGTAAAAGATCCATCTGATACAACCCAGCTAGCATTGCTGTTTGCGAATCAGACAGAAAAAGATATATTAGTAAGGAGAGAATTGGAAGACGTCGCCAATAAACATCCTGAACAGTTTAAGTTGTGGTATACTCTGGATACACCTCCAACAGGTAAATAGATGTCAATAATTCCAAACATAAAAATAATCTTTAACTGTTGATTGTTTATTTTTCAGATTGGAAATATAGCACTGGTTTTATAAATGATGCAATGATTAAAGATCACCTGTTTCCACCTAGTTCTGATACATTAATAGTAATGTGTGGACCACCTCCTATGATCAATTTTGCATGTTTGCCAAGTCTTGATAGATTGGGTTATAATAAAGATTTGAACTTTGCATACTAAAGGTCACACAAAAATGATGAAAATGGTTCATTCTATTTGTTTCATTGTATGAAGACAAATAGTAATAGTAGTAATAATAATAATAAAACTAAGGATATTAAAAATAATATGCCTTTAATATCATATGTAGATACTCTTTGTTTAACTAAAAACTAATGAACATACAGGGTATCCTGCAATAGGATGTACATAGCTTAGGCACAGATTAAACAAAGGTCAGATATTTCACTCCCTATTTCACCAATGTTCCCATTTTTTATCTCTGTGCATTTACATTTGCAGCTCTGCGAGTTTACCATGCCTACTCTTTTACGCGCATTTTATGAAAAGTGCATACCATGCTGTGCTGCTTGCGCAGTACATGTCAAAATAGCAAGCTCTGGGAGTTGCTTTGAGAGAAAGAGAGCAATAGAATCAACAAATTTGTTGAAGTGAAATATCTGACTTTTATTTAATCTGTGGCTTAGGTATGTGTTCCTCAATGTTCTTTCAAGTTGAAAAGCTCGAATAAACATGTGGTCTAAACTCTCAAGTCAGTGGTTACAAGGTTATTCCCAGTTGAATATTCAAAATATGTGTTCAAACTTAGCTAATTGAGATGATCATTTCGAAGATTTGAAATTTGCCTACATTTTCAATTTTGTGAAACTTGAAGTGATGTCATTATGTAATAAAATTTTTGAAATTTCACTTATTGGTATTTTCTCGCATATCAAAGTGCAAATAACTTTGCAACATGTAACTTTTCAACTTAAAAGAATGTCAGGCACACGTATTTAAGGTAGGCACTTTACATACACCCTGTATGTTATGAAATTAACAATACTTTTGATTTACAAAAAAAAGGCTTTTTGGCTTTTCTGTTATTAAATATAGATTCTATCTAATTTATAATATCTTGTTGAATATGTTGTGCTAAGCTGTTGCAGTTCTTTCCAGATCTACTGAATAGTCAGAAAAATTATATTCATTAATGAGATAACTTGGATGTATTTTTGACAAACAGTGACACTGGTAACTTCTGCTACTACAAAGCATGTTTTGTAACATAATAGCCACTATGAGGATTATTCTTTTTCTATCAATCTTGCCACATTTACCGTTCAAATAGATTTAGAATGAACTGTGCATAGGTATATGTATATTTAAAGATGCTTTCTTTCTTCTAATGCAATAGATTAGTATGTAGGAGCTTACGAAACCATGTCATATCACATTTTCTCTTCATTCCATTTTGAATATTATGTTCCCTTACTTAAAAATGCATTTGTTTGGATGTGTTTATAGTATGTTTAGTAATACAGTTATTGGCATGAAAAATTGCAATGTATTGAAAAAAGATGTGTTATGTGAAAGGCTGATGACTAAGGAATGAGACTGATAAATAATGCTGGGTGGTTTTAGGCACTGATTTTGCAAATAACTCCTACCAAAATCTACACTTGCAATTGTACATGCGGTAGGGAATATACAGTGAATGAATCACTAATATAATATTAGTGTTACAGTGTACCGTTTACCCCTCTAGTACCATTGGTGCAAACATGTGAGTAAAGAATTGGGAGTCGGAAACCTAAAACTGCATAGCACTACAAAAAATGTATTTGTTGATTTGTTGTAGTAAACTGAATGGCAATAACGGAGGGTTGATCCATTATCCAGGAAAATGTACACTGATTCTGGTTTTTAAAATATTACTTTGTATTCTGATTTATTCCGTTGTACTCCAAGTTATTCTGTTGTATTCCAACATGGAATATTCTAAGTTATTCCGTTATATTCCAACTTAGAATGTTTTGGTATATTCCACAATATTTCCATGTACTCCAATTGATATTCCAATTTATTCCAAGATATTCTAGATTATTCCTCCATGTTCTGACCAAATCGTGTACTTATTTCAGCTACTGGATCACCCTTCGCAATAACCTATTACAATATAAATTTGAAAAACTGCTAATAAAGTTGATTTATTCAACTTCATTATAATTATAAAGCTTTAAAAAGCACAGTCCCACAGTCATCTTCAAGATTATCACATTTAAAGCAGAAAACCTAAATATTAAAAACTTTATAAATACATATTTATTAAAGGCAATCTTTATATTAAAATGGTTGGTGCAAGGGTTTTTGTTTTGTTGTACAGTAATTCTTAATGAAAATAATATTGTATTACTTGAAAATCTACATCTGGTATTCTGCATTTAGTTACTAGTTACCATTAAATCTTCTGTTAGGTTATTTTCTTTTCTACTTGTTTGTTATAATATTGTTCCAGTATAAATAAATACTATTTCAAGTTTGACAGTTGTTATAATTTGTATAGAAACTTAGAAGATATAGATAGTGACTTGTCCAGGTGACCAGTCATAGGTACGGACCTGTAAGTTTTTTCATTTATGAATATTTTTTAATGAAATTATATTATAGTTGCTAAATGCAATTTCTTGAGACATTAAACACATTAATATTGCTTCCGGTTTCACCAAAAATGACATCAACTTTCATATTTTAAACGGGACACCCCGTAAATTTTTCATATTTTGATTCTACAGAAAATTCTAATTCACTACCCTAGTTTTTGTTAATTTTTATTTCTATGGTTACTAAAAAATTCAGTTTTTTATGGCTTAATGTTGGATGTAGTCCAAACTGTTTGAATTAATCAAGTAACTGTAGGAAACTTTAAATTCAAATTAGATTTGTTTTATAAGTATATGGCAACAATGGTCGCATTTGTAAGACTCAACGGTTACCGCTACGCCACCTTTCCAACTGTTGGCGTCTTATGAATACAAACATTAGAGCAGAATCATTATATCATGTGCAGACGTTAAATTTGCTGTTTCCGCCAGTAAACTCAACAGTTCTCGCAAATGTAGCGTACTTTAAAAGTGCTACAAAACATGGCCGACCACTCCCAAAGTAGCGATAAAGTAGCACTGCATTCGTAAGACAAATCAGTAACTGTTCCGCAACTGTTGAGTCTTACGAATGCGACCAATCTGAACTTCCAAAGGCCCATAACCTCATTTTTTAAATATCATTTCATTGGGACAAGTAGGCCATTGGATGAAGAATTTTCTACAGATTTAACTGATACTACATTAGGTACTTGTTTGACTTGCCAAGAAACTTTTTCCTTATCCGAAAAGAGTTACAAACGATTGCAATTAAATGACAAATTGAGTTGAGATTAGAATTCAAAAAGATAGTGCTGTTATACGGTTCCTTATCTTTATTTTAAACAAAAGAATCATTTGAATAATGATGCCATTTGACATTTAATCACAATCTTTTATAGTAGTCTGCATCAAATAAATCATTTTAATTTGAATTAAATTAAAGACCAATACATAGAAATGGAAATATTGGCTACACAAGATTGAACTCGGAAACTTATAACTGGGAAAGGTCAAACTTCTTGAGTTTTTTTTTATTGCATGTATTGACAGCAAACTTGTTTGCAGTGTGTATGTAAAGTAAGGAATAATATTCATATTTTTTTTTTAGTATCACTGTTTGGAAGAAAAGCTCGGACACATCAATTTCATTTTTTTCCTACCGATTTTATGGATGTTGATTTTAATTTTTTAGTTTACTCTGGGACCTATGACGTCGTCAACTTTTTTTTTAAAGTAGATTTTTTTCTGAGTTCAGCAATACCCCACATGTGGTATTTAAAATCAATAGTTTTAGAGATATGGAAGATTTGATGAAAATAGTTAAACTTGAAATTTTAATGTTTTGATATCTGGTATGGAGGTAACAGAGGTGCTGGTTTTTTTATAATAATAATATGCGAGTTCGTTTAATAATAATAAAAAGTTATTTATTAAACTTTGTACACAGATTACCAAGTTATTACAATTGTTGTGGAACCGTAAAGAACCGACCAACTGATGTGAGTTGATGTTCGGCTGAGATTCAAACACTGTGAGAGAGTCTTTAAAATGTTTACAAGCTTTATATATATACAAGTCATGCCAAGAGCGGGGTTCGTAGAAAAACTGCAATAATGATTTTCTAAAAACTTCTAATAAAAGAGTTTTGTGTTAGATACTCTAAGAATTAGGCAGTAAACAAAATTCTTAAACCTTCTACGGAAATTATTTATAATGCATAAAAGTGTTGAAGATATTTGTAAAGAATTTTAGGTACGTTTGAAAGGGATTAAAAACAAGACCCTTTTTCTATGTAGGTTTGGCTTGACATCACATTCCAAAAACTAAATCTTCGAATGTCTAGTTTTTAGAAAGTGTTCCCACACTGGTATCAACAGGATGGTGCACCACCACATTATTCACTTCGTGTTAGAGAATACTTAGATGAAGTCTTTCCTAATAGACAGATAGGAACACACAGTCCAACGGAATGGCTGGCTAAATCTCCTGATCTCACTCCACTTGATTTTTTTCTTTGGGGGTGTTTAAAATCACATGTGTATCACTCAAAACCTTGAAGTTTTGATTTTAAATACCCCCAAAGAAAAATTAAGTGGGGTGAGATCTAGCCGGCCATTCCGTTGGACATAAGTGAAAATTAACATTGAATATGGTGTATACACCTGGACAAGTTATCACCTTGTTATACAGGGTGTTTCATTAATAATTGGAAATATTTTAACTGTAGAATCCTAAGTTCAAAATATTAAGATTTAACCCAAATCACTTAGATAAAATGTAGCTCCTTACTGAGTTGCAGGGTGTTTTATTTAAAAATTTAAAAACTATTCGTTTCAAGAAATTTTAATAAATAACATTATCTTTTGTTGCTAATAGGGTTTAAAGTTTCATTTGTGTAATAAATGCAATCCTATGACCCAAAAACACCGACATAATTAATACACATTAAAATCAAATAACTGTGCCGCTTCATTTTTAACTTTAAATATCTCGAAAAATAATGACTGTATCGCTATGAAAGAAGAGTATGTTATTTACATAGAAAGTATTGGAGAATCAAAGAATTGTGCTAAAATGGCAATTCCGCCAGTGGCGTAGAATTTGGGAAGGGTCAATCATTCACTTGCCCCTATCGTATGCCTCTGGTAGTAGCCAGAAACGTTTATTTAACATAATATAGTAGGGTGTACAGTACCTACACTTTCTGCCAAATATGACAAGGATACGTCAAATAGTTTTAAAGTACTAGGTACAAATCGTTTTTAAATTTGTAAATAAAACACCCTGTAACTCAGTAAGGAGCCACAGTTTATCTAAGTGATTTGCGTTAAATCTTAATATTTTGAGCTCAGGATTCTACAGTTAAAATATTTCCAATTATTAATGAAACACCCTGTATATGAGCAACATTGTAACTTATTTTTCTGTTACAGTGAAAGCCTCCTTAACAGTCATTTCTTATGAGTGGACATCATAAACAACATAGTTTTTATAATAAAAGAACCCCTATTGAATGGACATTCTCTTGAATGGCCGTGGACAATATTTTTTCTCCTATCGATTTAGAATTCCCCTTGAATGGACACAACACACAATGCTCTGTTATTATGCAAATGCATAAATGCTGTTTGTCAATCAAGCAAAAAGGGAAAGTACTCTACTGTGATCTATCAAGATGAAAAAAGAAAAAAATGTGTTAAAGAGAAAATGAAAATAATAGGTATATTAACTTTAAGCCCACAATATCTCCCTATCTGTAACATCTTTCCTATGTAGATAGGAAGTATTGTTTGCTCATAGTCAATATATTGGTATTATCACACAGTCATTTTGAATGTTCCAGGAGTAAATGTTTGACAACACTGTCGATTTTACTTGTTTTGGCCCAAACTGCTTCAGACACTGTAACTGACATAACACACTGTTTTCTTTCTGATATCTTTACCTTATCAAAATTTTCATATATTTCGGTTTTTCAGAACCATCCAGTTAATTTTTTCTTATGAGCATTAAAATGGATTTTCTCATGGGTCAATAGAGAATTTATGCAGATTTTAATAATGTACGAAATGTCAAGTATCTCAATCTGTTAATAAAATAGTTAAAATTAAACTAGTTTAGTATGCTAAGAAGCATGTTTCATTACTTAGTTTATCATTTACATTAACAAATAAATAATTCTGACCAATGTTTACTTGATCATTGAACTTATTGGCTAAATCTTTACAAGTTCTAAGCACTAATGATTATGAACTGTTTTACAGAATGATAAGGCCAAGTATAAATGTCACTTCAAAACATTTATAGCTACATTTGTTTTTAAGATATTCACGAAAACCCTAAATTTTTTGTCTTATTGGTTTTGGTAGTTTTCATATTATAGTTTTAATACTTACACATTATTAAGACGCTTTTTAAAGCTAAACATGACCGTGTAATTAATTTAATTATTATGTGTTCTGGAGTTACACTTACTAATTTCTATTTAACCGATCCTATCTTTTATAGTTTCCAAGATCCCCATGCTGATCATGCCTGCTTTGGACACACTGTATATCGTATGTGGGAATTTCAGTTTGATAGATATCTACAAATTTATTATTTTTTAAATGAAATAAATTTTACTTTTTTAATAATTAAAATTTAATTAAGTCACAAGAAAAATATATATATATATCATTACTAGCATATTAAATTATAATATTCGAGTTTGTTATAAAAGAAAGTACTTATTTAATATAAGTATTATAATTTACTTCATACAATTAATAGGCTATAAAATCTAATATTTCAAAATGAGACTTCTTCATTATATAATAAAAAAACATATATAATGCTAAAAATACTATCAATTGAACAAATAATTTTAAGCAATAATCACATTTTGTTTGGGAACATAACCATATAAGAAGATCGAAAATATAACCAAAATAGCACCAATCACAAACCGTATAGTTAAAACAAAATTAAAAAAATAAATAGAAGCTATACATGAAATAACGATGGCTAAAGATGTGGCGAATCCTTTTAAAATATTATCAGCATATTTCACAACCATTGCAACCAAAAGACCACCACCAGCTTGTAATATTATAAGGTATCGAATAAATTTATCATATCCAAAGAAAAATCCTTGGTTCCTTATTATTTCTCCATCTGACACAAAACATGTGAGCAGGCCAAATGGCAATGAGCACATACTAAGCTGAATATTACGCATCCATACACTTATATCACTTCCCTTGAGCATTTTCTCAAAAAATATTCCAGCAAAACCTGATAAAACACAAGCAGCAAGTGCTGCTAAAAAACCAAGAACTCTGTTTTGTTCTCTAGCTATATTTGCAACAGATTTCTCATCTGAATGAGCCAATTGCACTAGAACTACCCCTACTACAAGGCTTACTAATGATAACCATTGTGTTTGTAGTAACTGTTTGCGTAAAATTATCACAGCAAACATGGCTGTAGTTAAAATCTTCAACTGGTATGTCACCTGCAATTAAATATAAAATTAAAAGTGAATTTCTGAACAATTTTGAAATAAAATCATACCTGATATGTTGCAGCATCTAAGTGGGAAGCAGAGACATACAATAAATTATTTTGAATTACATATACAAATGATGGTACACATACTTTCAATGTATCCAGAGGTTGTTTAATTATGGTTTTATCTAGTTCATTTATTAGTTGAATGATGCCTCCTGATTGAACATATACTATTGAAAGACATGTCGCCAGTTTAACCACTTCAGCCATTAACACAGCTAAAAAGAAAATTACAAGTTCAATAAGAACAGATTTTGAAATGTTCTTGATATGGCAGGCACTATTGTTTATCTTTGTCTGGAAATTCCATTTTCAACAATAAATATACACTACAGTGTTTTAGGAAAGCTGGAGAACTTCAATAAACCTTGATTTATCACCCCAATAATCTTTTTTTGACAGTCTACAATAAAAACATAAAGCCTATGAAGAAAAAAAATGAATCACCCTGTATATACACCAGGTAGTGAAATGATTGCCTTTTCTTTTTTGTTAGGTTGGCAGTAAGAAAAATTTGCAAACTACCAGCACTGATATCTTCCAAATTTAAATTGATGACAACTTCTGTGATGGTAATTAATTCTGCAATCTAGTCATAATTCAAGTGTTTTATCACAATGAACTAGCATTAAATTTAACATTACTATTGTTATCTTAACAATTAAGATTTTCAAAAGAATTTAGAACATTTTAATTTGAGTTTAATAATAAAATATCTATGGGAAAAGAATAAGAATTCAATAATTTAATTAACAGGAACTAGAAAATGAAAGTATAAGAAAAGATTTAAAAAAAGAAATTGCCAATGGTATGTATAGGTAGGTAATTTATTTCTTAACTGATTCACTCTTACTTCTACCACATATTATTACATATAAGTAAAAATAAAATTCAAGTTCTTTTTGAGTGAACACTAATGAGTTTACAAGAAAACATTTAATGATCTTATCTTACGAGTTAAATAAATTGTTTGTATCAATTCTATCTAAATTCACAAATCTCAAAAACATTGACGAGATGTAATTAAGAATGCAAATGTAAAGAATTGATATTGGTTAATGATATGATAAAAGAAAACTAACCAGTAGACGATAAAAACATGTCTCCATCTCTTGTTCGTGCATAACGCATACTAAGTCCAAGTAAAGCATTTTGTACTGTTAATGTTACAAGACTAACATATTTCAGGGTTTGTCCATTTCCTGAACTACTGTAATCTAAAAGTATAAAAATGTTTCTAAATTAAATTCATAAAACTAAATCATATTGAATTACCTATTCTCTTCATTTTTTCAAATATTTCTGAAAAATTTAATAAGTATTGTTGATGAGAAATACTGTCTTTAGTAGTATAGAAAAAATAATGTTCCACAATTTAACCAAAATGTTAATACTAAGCAAAAACTACAATAATGAATTTATAGTTTTTAATTTAATAAATCATCCTTATGCATAATGCACCTGTGCTTTACAAGTTCCCATTACTTCAAAGCAATTCTGCCTTTGTATACTTCAAACAATTTTCTTTATAGGTGTACCAAAGGTGTATACGTTGTCACATTTCAACACATTCTTGCTGACCTTGAATGAGCGTCAACATTCTTGACATTTTAAAGTTGCTGCGTTCAGGGTCGGCAAGTGCCCATCATCAAATTGTACTAGTCTTTTTCACGGATAATGTTCAAGAATGTGGAATTCAGTTTGTACGTTTCTCAATAAACTTAAAATCAAAATGTAATTCAATTAAAACATGCCTCTCTCTTTAATTTAGTTCATAATAAAATAGTTCGATTGTTCAAAAACTCAGGAAATGAAAATCTTTGTATTATAAGTTGGCAGTAAAGAATTCGTAAATACCGTAAATATACAGCGTATCCTTAATTTGAGACTCACCATCATCGGGATCTCGAAAACCGTATAAAAGATACGAAATCGGTTATAGAAAAAACGGGAAAATACATGAAAATAATGAAATAAAACAAGTTTGCCATATTTGTAATAAATGCTGTGCTTTCTCTTATTTAATTTCATTTTGTAGTATGACTGAATTTCCATGAATTTTTTATTGGACTATTTTGAAGAAACAAGAATATCAGTAAACTGATTTTTAAAAGAGGCACCTTTTTTTTAGCTTAACCGACTTTGCACCTCTTAACCTCTTATACAGTTTCCAATATCTCATTCTCAATGCGGTGAGCCTCGAATTCGATTCTGTATGCTATGAAAGACACAAAACACATACATCACAGATTAAATGTAAGTCAGATATTTCACTCTCTATACCACCAATGTTCACATTTTTTGCCTTTGCTATGAGAGTTACCCCACACCTACTCTTTTACGCGCGTTTTATGAAAAGTGCACATTATACCCAGTGATTATACCACGCTGTGCTGCTTGCGCAGTGCATACCAAAATAGCAAGCTCTGGGAGTTGCTTGGAAAGAGAGAGCAATAGAATCCACGAATCTGCCGAAGTGAAACATCTGACTTTTATTTAATCTGTGACAATACATATTATTTGTGAAAGATAGGCGATAGGACTAGCAGATAGATATAAATCATGCTACTCATTGGGATAAACGTGGAGTAGAAGTAGAATGAAGGCACGAAAGAAAAGACATACTACGTTCATGTGCCGAAAAAGAGTCGTATACGAGAACTAGAGGGTGTTCGGATATAAATCTGAAAAGATTTGTAGAATATGTTATAGGCAATAGTTATCCCTCGTTTTGAGAAATATTCAAAGAAGCGTAACTTTGCAAACGTACTTGAAAGGATATTCAAAAGCCATCAATTCGTACTAGTCCTGCCTCTATTTTTTAGGGTTTAGTACTACATTTTCATTAGTTCGTTTGAATTTTATTCTTTTTAACAAATCTTGTATTGCTACTACGGACTAGAACCCTGTTTAAATAAGGATTACGGTTACGGTTCCGGTTTCCCTAGTTTAAAAATATGGGTTTAGGTTCCGGTTCCGGTTTCATTTTTTTTGGGTTCCATAATGGTTCCAAACAAACATGTTGAATTGAAAAACTAGAATTTTCAAATTTTCTTTAGGGTAAACTAACTAATATGTAGGAACTCTAGGGTAAACAAATATTAAATTTAAATTTTTGTTGCAACAATTGTTACTTTCAGTATGTTAGGTGCAATTTTTATAGGATAATTATAGTTTCATGAACGCTACGGAACGGAAAAGAAAGAACCCTTCCTGATGTAAATTATAGGGGTTTCGGTTTCGGTTCTAAATTTGACAATGACTACAATCAAGGTTCTGATTCCGTTTTAAAATCATTTTGTTTCAGTACAGTCTGTTGAAAGTTAAATGCAACAGAAAGATATAAATTAGTCAACAATTTTTACATGTAAGTACATATTATGTGTTTGTTGAGTATTAATAAGTATTACAGATTGAAGAATACATGTGTCCCCCAATTTATAAACCATTTCGTGATAGAACTTATTAGAAGTAAATTAAATAATCACAAACTTACCAATCTTTTATACTTTTATGAATTTATAATAAAAAAGTATGTAAAATCTCTATTTTTATTTAGAATAAATAATTGAGAAATAAACAAATAACGAATAAGGCGAATAACGAATGAAGCTAATAACAAATAAAGAAATAAGGAATAAAAAATTATTTTATTTTTATTCGATTAATACCCAACTCAGCGTAGGTGTTTAGGATACAATTATTAGACCACCCTGTATATGAAATATCATTTCTTGTGTTCAGAAGGAAGCAGCAATTAGCAGCAGTTGTTGGTAAAAAATTCCTGGACGATCAACAGCGAACGTTAATTTCCGTAAAGACAAGGACAACACTGCTCATTATAAAAACATGAACATCGTCCAGCGTATTGTCACGAATCATGATTGTCATCTGTCAGTTATCACTTCTATGGTTAATTCTTTGAGTTCTTTCATTCTTTGGTTCTTTGGTTAGGTCCAACGTCAGGTTAGGTGCTCACCTTTGGATGTAAAATCTCAATTCGAACGTAACAGTTTGCCACTTTTAGACAGCTTGTTTTAAAAGAGGATCAAAATATAATGCTGATGAAGGGTTATTGCCTTTGTTTGCTGTTGCAATTTGGAAGAATTTTTGGAGTTAGAATTAGTTTAATATAAAAATGATGTACATATTAATTGTTTGTTTTTAGGGTAACATAGAATATGATGGTTGGGCGAATATTAATTTACAGCATGCATTGATAGCAAGTGAAAATCCAGTTTTCACAGAGAGAGGTAACGTAACTATTCAGAGCTTGCAAACAGGATTATCTACAGTTTATCAAAAACCACTTAGTCAAACAGATCGTGTAAAATTAAGGGTTTGTACTCGTCCACAGGATTGATATTTCAAAACATAAAACCACTTTTCTTTCAGGACTTAGCTGCAAATAATGAATTTTACCAGTTAAAATCAATAGTAACTGCTAGTGATGGATCAGAGTCGGTTTTTATTTCATCAGTAAAAGCTGTGAGAAATATTATAATTTTAATTTTTTTGTTATGAAACCAGCTTTGTTTTAGTGCATGTTAGCAGAATCAGACTTGAATGATATTTTATCAGTTTCATTGGATTATTCAGGAAAGGTTGTCACTGTAACTTTAGCTGTAGCATCAACAGCTACATGTGAAGGTGCTGTTGTACCGATTGACAAACTTAAAGAATTTAGTACAAGTGTTTATGTTAGACATCCTGAAAATGGTCCTGTGTGAGTATCGTGGATAGTTTTGAAAAATAAAAGCTTTGGAAAGAATGACATACTAGATGCTGAATTGGCAGACGCAACATGGGAAATCCCATGCTAATTTTGAAATGTTTAGATATTGGCTCTCCTAATTAGTTTAGCACCAAACTTTATTTAGGTTTTTTGAACCGCATTGGAAGATGGTATACACTGAGCAGTTTCAGTATTTTATGATGACTTGATTAGAAGATATTTGAAGAAAGGTATGTGCATAATACATGTTATGTTCATGATATTTGATTGCATACCACTTTATTATACAAAAGTAATTCTGGTTTTGTTAGCATTTAATTGTGAATTATAAGTTAATAGCAATAAAATTATTGATATTTGACGTTGCTGCTGTACTATACACATTTGTTTAAATATCTTCTAATTGAGTTATCATAAAATGCTGAAATTGCTCAGTGTATATCATCTTGCAATACCCTTCAAAAAACCTAAATAAAGTTTAGTGCTAAAACAATTAGGGGAGCCAATATCTAAACATTTCAAAATTAGTATGGGATTTCCTATGTTGTGTCTGCCGATTTAACACCTGGTATATGGTGGCATAAACAATGAAAAACTTATCACAATATTACTGTGGTGTGTCAGCATTTTCAGACATTTCCAAATTTGTTGAGCAATAAATAGTTATTTAAGCTACAAGGGGCATAAGTATGTTTGCAGTGGAGGAAGATGTTTCTGAAACGAATCATAGCTGAGGTTCAAAATTTTTACCAAGACTGCAAATCATACTTATGAACCAAGTGGCTTATAATATTTTTTCTACTTCTGGCTAAAATAAATTAAAAAACTCTTCATGCTCGTTCATGACGTTTGACTAAGTTACGACATGTCAATTAAAGTGATTAATTTGAAAAAAATAGCTACCTTTGTTTTGTTATTATGGTAGTTAAATTGAAAACAATTTTGCTTATGTCCCGTTACCAATAGCAGCTAGTGCTCCCTGCATAAAATCAAGTTACGTTCTGCAAAACAATGTATTAATATGAAGGTAAATGTATGTTTGCAGTCAAAGATGTTTTTGAATTGAGGTGTAGCCGAGAAGTTAACAATTTGTAATAATCTTACTAAAATATGATATTCTAGAATTAACAATTATTATCCCCAGTTGCATAAACCGTTCTTAAATGTGTTAAGAACGTCATTAACTAATCAGAAGTAGTTGAATTTGGTGTCAACTTAAAATTTATCAATCAGATTGCTAAATTTTAAAATTAACATGGCATTAGCTAATAACAACTTTAGAAACATTTTATACATACAGGGATTAGAATACAGGACAGATTCAACAATAAATATCAAATTAATTTAATCACTTGTTTCTGACCAATCACATCTCACAATATGGACATAGCAATATTTACATAATTTCACTGTATATTTTTAAATAGTATAATATGCTCTACCATTTGCTGTGATGTTACAAGTTATTCTTTAAATTACAACCCCAGTATTTTTCTCTATTTTAATCCAGCAGTGAACAATAAAAACACAATTCAGATCATCTGCCCTGATGTTGAATACATAATTTGCATCTTTTCTTAACATTGACGACTACTTTTTGTAGTACTGTGTATTGTTTAAAACAGCGCCTACTTAATCTTAAACAATTTTCACATTTTACTCAGGAATTTCCCATGTAAGGGTACAAAAGTTTAGTACTGCTGAAAAGAGAAAGGAAATCTCTATCAGATCATAAGGAGAAATACATAGGTTATAATTTAAAAAAATATGTTGTGCTGTCATTACTTTTACTGTATGACGGATAAAAATAATTTTTCCACGGCAAATGGTAGAACTCATCGTCCAGGTGTATTTCCATAAATAAAGCTGCTAGAGCTTGGGGTGTTGTTTAAGAAACTGCCTGTGTATTGCAAGTTATTCTCAAGATATTGAAAAACACGACATTTTGAGTGAAACTTTGGCATTCTGTATTTTAAAAACAGTACACTTTAGGGCATAGTTTATGTAAGAAACTAGGCATAATGTTGACTCAAGAATCTACTACATGAATAAATACTTCTTGCTCTATTCAGGAGCACCTTATTAATTACATTTCAGTAGCAATGTTTTCTAATTGTATGTATTTTTAGACCTGACACCATAACTTACACACAGAAATTAGAGAAACAAGCGAAAGAAAAAGGCGAAGTCAAAGACAACAGATCCTTTTTGGCTAAATATGTAGGTATTAGGTAGCATAATTTATACATTAGTTAATTTTTTTTTAATTTCTAGTGGATGTATATTGTACCTGTCGTTATCATTATGGTTTTATCATCAGCAGCCAATCCAGATGGAGCAGCAACAGGAAATAATGCAGCTCGATAAAGTGTACATTTTTATAGGCTATAATTGTAAATTACATTTTGTGTATTATATTAGGTATTAAATATTCCACTATAGTTAAATGTTGTATTTACAAAAAAATTACACTTTTGTATTCTTATTGGTGTCTTCAACTTGTTTATTTAATAATACATTAATCATACGTTCTTCTTTAGCTTTCTTTTTTGCCTCTTTCATTGCCTTCTTCTGTTCTTTCTCCTTCTTTTCTAACATTTCCTTAAATTTGTCATCTCTTGGATCCACTCTGTATCCAAAGTGTCTTCGAACTTCTTCTACAAGTCTTTCTTTACTTTCCTGTAAATAAATGAATTAACCGAAATAATTTATTTACCAAATAAAATTAATACCTTTGCAGCTAAAGCTTCTGATTCTTTTTTCTGTATTTTATTTTTTAAATCTTTCTTCCATTGCTCTAATTTCTCCATTTTCTTAATTATGTCTTGCTGTCGTGTTTGAATTCTTTTTTCTTTCTCTGCTCGTTTTATTTTTGCTTCTTCAACCATTTTTAAAATACTTTGAGGATATGCTACATGTTCATATTCAATCTTATCAGCAAGTTCTTGTTTTGTTGGCCAACATAATGACTGGTTAACACCGCTAGCTTCGCCATATCTACCATACATCTTTCTTGTATACTTTAATGTACCATGGGTCCATAGCTGCGGCTCTTTATATGGCATTCTTTCAAACAGAAAGTTGCGATCATGATCTCTCAATCTAGACTTGTTTCGTTTATGTTCGATTTCAGCTTCTTTATTAATTAATTCTTCGTCAATTACTGTAAATACATATACTTCAAGTAGTATTATTAAATAATGGATTTGGTATTATTAAACAGTTTGTCTAGTACTGTATTGAAATTTGTATACAAACCATTTGCTAATGCATTTTCTTGTTCTAATTTTTCAATATTTATTGCTGCATCACTCTTTCTTCTAATGATTGGTTTATACGAAAGAAGTATGCGAATGGAATTTGTTCGTATCATTATCTAAATCCTTTTTAAATACTAGTTTTAAACAAGGGTAAACATAACCATGCTGTAATCGTTGCAATGTCAAAAACAAATCGTCAAAGTGTAATCACGTGTAATAAGTAACAGCAGTTACTGTGTTGCCAACTTTACTTAATATCTATACAGTGTTTCACTGTCGCAGTTTTTTTAGAAAGAGAGTGAAGAGAGTTAGGTAGCCTGATATGATCGCTATATTGCTTTTTTTGTATTTTTGTTTTGTAGGGTACATAAATTTGACGTCAAAGTTAAACTCAAAACTTGCAACAAATTAATGTTTTTTTGGTTTTTTTATCTTGTGTAAACGAATACAAAAAATTTTGTTCGATACACGTGTGCTGTCACTACGCTCGGCCTAATGCTTCAAATTTTGGCCTTATTCCTGAAAAGTGACGTGACAGCGAATTTGTATCAAAAAGAACTATTGTTACTGTTGCGGCTTACCAAAAAGATATCAAGGTTATGTATTTCATTAATGCATTAATTCAAATTTAAGTTATTTTAGGTTATATTTCTGTCATAAATGCAGTGATGGCATTTAGCGAAGTACCTTTGCTAATTATGACTTATGACAAAAGTGGATAGATATAGCAAAGTTCAGGGGAAATTGATGTTATTGCAGGCTCTGTTTGCATGGTATGAGTGCAATATGCTCTATACTGTAGAACTGATTCCATACGTGTATTATGTGACAAATCACAGACCATAAACAGATTCTCCAGTGAAGTCGTATCCTAGTTTTAAGTTTAATACCTGGCAGTAGCATACCTTATAGTTTTATGTACCTTGGGATGACTTCTCTTTTACAGCATATTATTTATGGACCTTATTGAATTTAGAATTTGATTTCTCTGTATGTATCTATGTATCTACAGAAACAAAACATTCCTTTGTTATGTTGTCACTGATGCTGAAAAACTCAACTTAATAAAGAAGAACAGTCTGTAAGAATCTTGTTTATTTGCTTGACATTCTGGATAAGATACATTTATTGGAAATTTTGCAAAAATATAATTCTACCAGGATGGATAATTTCTCTGCAAATTGGGCAATTTTGTTGATAACGTAAACTGTCGTGAATACAATTCCAACAGTATATATGTCCACATGCAGTAGCACAAGTGCTTTTTCTATATTCAGCACATAGAGTACATAATTTTTTATAACATACAGTCTCTTGAGTAAAGGTGCTGGTGCGAATGCTTGAAAAGGAAGCTGCTTGTTGGAATAATGAGTATACTAAATAAATAAGGGATATTTTTCCTAAAATTTTAAAACTTCGAGTAGAAGAGTCATCTTGCAGCCATTCTCGAAGTAAAACCTAAAATTTTTAAGTGCTAGTTACTTACGTTGTTAATTAATTGAAAATACTCACATAACGTATGCCAGTAATGCGATTTGAAATATTATAGTAGGCACCATCAATATAAAACCAGGATTGATGTAATTTTAACAATATTGTTTTATTATCTAACAAGAAGGTTGTCAACTTTAAAAGATCATCTTTCGTACGGTCCACAAGTGATGTTGATCCAGCAATATTTGTTTTTACATGATTAAATAGTCTGTCATACAAAGATTCTCCACCAATGTAAAGTACAAGCCAAATGATGTGTAACTATACAGCAATAAAATCAGAAACAAAAATGATTTCATATGAATCGTTTTACCAGTTTATTTGGAAGTTTCTTATCCCTGTCTAATCTTAAAATTCCAGCATATTCTTCTCCTAATGTTTGCAAATTGTCGAAAGAAGTTAGAAAATAATACCAACTAGATGCTATAATGGGTATCACTTTTCGTAAATAAATAAAATTCTTAATATTCAATGTTTTACAAATTGACAATATATCTTGATATAAAGATTCTATAAATAATTCGTCTCTCTGAGAAGATCGAACAATATCAGCTACTTTTGCATAATAAAATGGCATTTTGATTGTATAATTGCACACACATAAAATGGAATGTTTCTTATCTAGTAGCCTCTATTGATATTTAAAAAAAAAATGTACACAGCAGTTGCTAGAAGTTAACATAATTCATTTTTAGATAAGGCGTTTTTATTATCTCAACACTTTTTAGAAGCAAGTACATATCCTAAAAGCCAACTAAAACTGCCCAAAATCAGCTAAAAACCTTAAAATAAAACAAATTTTAATTTCTCCTTTTCTATCGTATAAAGCAGTATAAAGGTTAATAACCGGTGTTGCCAAATGGTGTCAGAATATTTAAAGTTGAGCATTTTTTATTATCCGCAAAACCATTGATGCACTAGTTCTGCATGCAAAAAATCAACAAATTTTATTTTGGAAAGAAATATCTTGAAAGTACTCAACAAATCTACTTAGAATAGATGTATTTAAACAATGACTCAGATCCAATAAAAAAAACTGTTCTGAATTAAATTCAAACGGTATGCATTTATTGCAATTTACTGTTTGGTTAGTTATTAGTGGTAGGTTGGTATTGTTGGTAGTGATTAGTATATTGGTGTACCTGTGTTTGTGACAGTTTGTGTTGTTTCTTTTCTTTTAGGTTGATGTGATAAATGTGATTCTGGAGCACGTGTGTGGAGGCGAATTTGTAATCTTTATAAGGATTTCAGTACAATAGTGGTTTTACTTATAGATGAATAAAATAAAAAAGTAATTAATCAAGATGCAGCACGATGATGTGAGTCTTGTCATTTATTTACAAAATGAAACATTTCTAATAAGTTATCTTGCAGGTTGTTTGGAGTATAATTAATAAATCGTTTTGTTCATATAAAGTAAAGTAAGTAAAGACCACATTTTTATGTAAAAAGGAATCTGTAAATTGGAGACTTACAAACCTTCTTTGCTTGTAGCACCAAAACACAAAGGTTTTGTCGAAATGAATATAACTTGACGGGACTTTGTAGTAGAGCATCATGTCCACTTGCCAATAGTCAATATGCCACAGTACGTGAAGAAAATGGTATAATATATTTATATATGAAAACTGCAGAAAGGTATGTTGTTTTAAACAATGTTGTAAAGAAATTTCTCAAACCTGTTTTACAGAGCGGCATTTCCAAAAAATACTTGGGAGAGAATTAAATTGTCTAGAAACTTTGAGAAAGCAATTTACCAAATAAATGAAAACTTATTGTATTGGAATGGTTTTATAAAATCAAAGTGTAAACAAAGGTTTATAAAAATAACGCAGTATTTAATTCGTATGAGGAAACTTAAATTACGCAGACAGTAAGTTGTTTTGGTTGGTGTATACTTATTTTTATTTGTTTTGACAAACATTTCTTTTTAAAATAGAAAATTGATTGTACCCTTACAACGTAAGATAGAGAGGAGAGAAAAACGACGAGAAGAAAAAGCTTTAGTTGCTGCTAGAATAGAAAAAGGAGTTGAAAAATCTCTCCTAGAAAGGCTTAAGAAGGGAGTTGTAAGATTACAGTTTTATGAAGTTCTTGTATATGAAAATTTGATTTACTTATTTTGCAGTATCAAGATTTATATAATATTCCTCAAGTTGCTTTTGACAATGCATTGAATGAAGAAGAAGTAGAAGAAGAAAGTGAAACTGAAATTGAAAAAGAAGTAGAGTATGAAATGGAAACGGAAAATGATAATGAATTTGTTGCTGCAGATACTGATGACGAAGTGGATCTAAGTGATGAGGATGATGCAGAAAGTGTTGTAAGTTAAAATTATTTCAGATTTATGTTCGATTACTAATACTTGTCTTTTCCATTGATTTGTAGGATAGCAATAGTGGCCGACGAGAAGAAGTAGATGTTGACAGCAGTTTTGAATCTTCTGATAATTCTGATATAGAGGTAATCTTCTAAAGTTTATAAACATTAGTTTAAGTAATATATAAATTACTTCTACAGGATTCAGTTTTACCAGGAGTATCCAAAAAACAAGCTAAATCTCCAAAGCCGGGCAGTTCGAAATTTTCAAGATCTAGTAAGAAACAGCTACGTAAACCTCATGTTGAAGTTGAATATGAAGTAGAGACAGAAACCCCAATGAAATCTAGACTTTCTGCAAGCTGATCAATAATCTGCTAGTTATTTTATTACATACATAGTTAAAAGAAAACCTTTTGTTTATTTCAACAGTCTATGTGAATTAAATTTACAAAATAAAACTGAAAGAGAAAGATGTTTGTAGATTTAGTTATTATTATTTTATTAGTAACCCAAAATCTAGAAATCATCATGCATAAATGAACTTGTAAGTGCTCATATTCCATTACAATATGCTGTATGAGGTCTTGTTTGTTTTCTACATTTAAGTTGTTGAAAAAAACTATCTTGGCAAGGAAATAAACTGAGTTTAAAAACTTTGATTTCTTAGGGAAGTGGTGCTGTTCATAATATTGATAACATGTAGTTAGTTTTCTCAAGAATGGTTTGTTCTTTAGCAAAATCTTGCTTTTGATGCCACCAAAAATATTTTTTGCATTCTCTCTGCATCAATACAGCATCATCTTTTTCCAACTGCTACACATCATCCACTACTTACTACAGCTGTCATCTTATGATACGGCTTTCTCAAGAAAAAACTTAAAAAGAAATTAAAATATATTGTTTTAAATAATTATTATGTTAATCTTTAATAAATTTTGAAGTGACTTAGAAACATGATGTCTTTGGGCCGAGCACCCTGTCATTATTGTTGAATTAAACATGCAATATGCTAGAGGTGAAACTCTCACTAATGGAAATGATTAATAAACATAGCAAACTGAGTCGAAGACTAGGTATGAGCATGTGTCCAAGAATATTTCCCTTAAGTTTTTTTACTATAAAGTTCCTGATGGTAAATTAAGCACAAACTTTACTGTTGACATTTTAACCATGAGTTACTATGCGCACGATGTAAAAAATTATTTGATTAGAAGCTGATGAAACAAAATCATTAGGGTCTTACGATGTTCAAAACTCTTTTGCTGTTTGGTAGCCCACCTAGTATTAGATATTTTTAAGGTTCATTAAAAAGGAAACTTTCTATACTTCTGGTCAAGTTTTATAAAATCATGTCTTTACAAAAATGCAAATTGCACAAGGTTCTGGTAACTAAATTTACTATCAAGAGATTTAAAAAATTGAATTGTATTCTCATAGTCCAGTCAATGAATGCCCAAAAGCGGATTGTAGAGGGCATGGAAAGGGGGAGAATTTTTCTCTTGAGGAATGTGTTGGGGGTAGTTAGGAGGCAAACAGACTAAAAGTCCCCGCCCCTAGCCTGCCGCTTCAGGGGGAGGGGGGTGGAAAGGTCCCTCTTTTCGGTTTCTTGCTTATAACTCGGAAACAGTGTGTCATATGGTAAGAAGTATTCCCTACAAAATAAAAGATAATTAAATTTACTACAAGACTGTCTATATTCATTTACTTTCTATGTGTTAGTTTCCGAGATATTCGCCAGCGAAGATCGGTAATTTTCGAAAAACTTTTTTTTTGCGTCACATTTTTCGTCAAACTTTTCAGCCTTATGTTTTACAGAAAAGTCGTTTGGCAGAAAGTTGTAGAGCATTCAGTCTGCTTTAGAAATATGTAATAGTTACTAATTTATCTTCTACAGGTCAGAGGTTACAGCAATTTGAAGTTTTTGTATACATTTCGTGATTTCTCAAGAAAAGTCAATGAATTCCCAAAAGGGGGTTGTAGAGGAATTCCTCCCTTGAGGAATATGTTGCGGTTAGCAAGGAGGCAAAGATACTAAAAGTCCCCGCCCCTAGCCCTGCTGCTTCGGGGGGAGGGGTGGAAAGGTCCCTTTTGTCGGTTTTTCGCTTATAACTGGGAAATGGTGCGTCGTACGGTGAAAAGTATTCCTTACAAAATAAAAGATAATTAAATTTCCCACAAGAATATTTATATTTATTTTCTTCCTATGTGTTATAGTTTTCGAGATATTCACCAGCGCAAATCGATATTTTTTGAAAAACTTTTCTTGTCTCACATTTTATGTCGGAGTTGCCCTTCTAACTCAGCCTTATGTTTTTGGAAAAGTCGTCAGACACGAGGTTGTAGAGCATTACATATCCTTCAGAAATATATATATTTACTAATTTATCTTCGACAGGTCAAAAGTTACAGCAATTTGGTTTTCGGATAAATTTCGTGATTTCTCAAGAAAACTGTACTTTCGTCATTATTGTTATTTATGTATTAACAAACTGGAATTTGCTAAGGCTACGTAAGATTTTTCTTAAATTCCAGTTTCTTAATACACAAATAACGATAATAACGAAAGTATAGCTTTCTTGAGAAAACACGAAATTTATCCAAAAATTTCAAATTGCTGTAACTTCTGACCTGTAGAAGTTAAATTAGTAAATATACATATTTCTGAAGGAAATGTAATGCTCTACAACACCCTGTCTGACGACTTTTCCGAAAACATAAGGCTGAGGAGTTAGAAGGACAACTTCGACGAAAAATGTGAGAAAAAAAGTTTTTCAAAAATTACCAATTTGTGCTGGCGAATATCTCGGAAACTATAAAACATAGAAAGAAAATGAATATAAACATTTTTGTAGGAAATTTAATTATCTTGTATTTTGTAAGAAATACTTTTCACCGTACGACGCACCATTTCCGAGTTATAAGCGAAAAACCGACAAAAGGGACCTTTTCACCCCCCTCCAAAGCGGCAGGGCTAGGGGCGGAGACTTTTAGTATCTTTGCCTCCTTACTACCCGCAACATATTCCTCAAGAAAAGAATTCCTCTACGACCCCCTTTTGAGCATTGATTGACTTGCCTTGAGAAATAACGAAATGTATCCAAAAACTTCAAATTGCTGTAACCTCTGACCTGTAGAAGATAAATTAGTAACTATTACATATTTATAAAGCACACTAAATGCTCTACAACTTTCTGTCAGACTACTTTTCTGTAAAACATTAGACCGAGGAGTTAGAAGGACAAGTTTGGCGAAAAATGTGAGGCAAAAAAAAGTTTTTCGAAAATTATCGATCTTCGCTGGCGAATATCTCGGAAACTATAACACATAGAAAGAAAATGAATATAGACAGTCTTGTAGGAAATTTAATTATCTTTTAGTTTGTAGGGAGTACTTCTTACCGTATGACGCACCGTTTCCGAGTTATAAGTAAGAAAGCGAAAGGAGGGACCTTTCCACACCCCACCCCCTGAAGCGGCAAGGCTAGGAGCGGTGACTTTTAGTATCTTTGCCTCCTAACTACCCCTAACACATTCCTCAAGAGAAAAATTTTCCCCCTTTCCATGTCCTCTATAACCCCTTCGTTGACTGGACTATCACCTCACGATTAAAAGCTATGGTAAATAAAAATCTAGTGTTGGCATGGTGTTATTTAACCAGTTGATTATTAACCATAATTATCGTTAATTTTAATTAACTAGTGGCACGAGCGACAGCGATTCAAAAACGTCACTTTACACTCTTTGTTATATAAATATCTATTTTGCACGGCTGCTTGTAAAGTTGGCATTTTACAATTCGTTGTCAATGTCAAAAGTTGACAATTATAACCAATTGCAATAAATTTGACGTATCAATGTTATAATGAATTCATGATAGGCACTATGATCTTGACCAACTTCAGTTTTTAATCTACTGTCAATGGTTTCTCTTTATTATTTTCTTTAAAATACTCGTAGAGTTTAAGGTACTCGCTGGCTCTCGCACCGTAAACTTCCTACTCGTTCAAAAAGCTTCACTTTACACTCTTGTTATATAAATAACTACTATCCATGATTGTTGAATAAATAATGAACCCATTATTCAACACCTTTGAATTGATTTTTCTTTAATAGTGGTGGAAAAACTAGTGTATTTGACTCTTATGTAATGGATTATTTTACAATTCGGACAGGGCCGGCTGGAAGTTTTGCGGGGCCCTGGGCAGTCGTCCTGCAAACCTGGCTCTTCAGCCAGCCCTGCATTCGGATTTTACTAAATAATAACTCTAAATAAAATGTATGTGACATTTTTATAAAGGTTAAGGACTGTCTTATCAAATACTCTTTACTAGACAATACTCCAACCGCTCATTTTTAAACAGCTTAAATCCAAAACCTACCGGAGTTATTAAATTGCGCTTATAATATGCAAAAAGATCTTTTAGGATTTATGCACTTAAGAAGTAATGATCTTTTCATAATTTTTATGGTAAGTGCCGTAAGTGCTTAACATACTATGCTGCATAGCTATTTCGAGTAAAATATCGGTATCGGTTACTTTAGTATCGGCAGATAATATCTCCAGTAGCGAACTGTTTGTTTTTAAAGAGGTTCTTGTTTAGCTTTCAAACATTTCCAAGCAATATTTTTGCTGTCAGTGTGCAGTTTACTATCCTTATTAATTTCCAATAAAAAAATCTGCGAAAATCTGGGATTTGTGTATTTACTAATTAATTTCTTCTCTTAGTAGTTGGCTTTGATAGCTTATACTTCAAGCTATCTGTGTGGTTTTTCTTAACATTATGCATTATACTACATGTTTCCGTACTTACGTATTATGTTTTCAACAGTAAGAGGATTTGCTGTTACGTTTTTTTTTATTTTTGCCTTTTACTATTCACTAACATGAGAATTTACATTCACATTTACATCTCTACTTTTGAATATCAGTAATGCCGTTTTACAGGCAACTATTATTTTTATTAAATTTGCGCACATTCCTCTAAGAAATATTTCTTTAATATTTGTAATGATCATTTAAGTAATAACGTGGCAGTAACAAGTAAGAGAAACAATTGTAGGGTTCAGCTTTTACTGATTAATTATGACCAGCTTTTAAGTTAAAATACCCCACTGTGCGTCAGAAGAAGCGATAAATACACAACATAACCTATAGAAAAGTGTACAACGACGTGATATTATGTTGCAAACAAAAGTAAAACGGAGAGTGTTCAGTAAAAAATGAATAATATTGGAATGTTCTATGTGATGGTGTTAAGGGAAAAGACAAATACAGTGAAGTACAAGAACAGTTTGATAAAACACACCTAGAAATCCAGAATAACTCCCCAGCAAACATGCATATAACGGCCAGCATACGGTCTTCCTCTGGCACTAATGGCTAAATTCTGGCACTGGCACCCTTAGCTCGGCCAGTCAACATGCATTTAATGGCCAGCATATGGTCTTCCTTTGACATTAATTGCTAAATGCTGGCACTGGAATCCTTAGTTCGCCCGGCGAATGGCCACATATTTAGTTTCCACAACAAATGTAAACACTGGCATCTATACTCCCCCAGCGAATGGTCACTTATGTAATAACCGTTACATGCCGTTACAAATGCAGACATTGGCATCCATAGCTTCCCCAGCCCATAGTATTTTAGTATCCGCCATAAATGCCGGTGCTGGCATCCGTAGCGCGTCCAACAAACGGCTGAATACTAACATCAATAGCTATGTTTAAATGACATATTTTATATTAGGGTATTTCAGTGATTGTCGGTTGCAAATTGTATTTATTGTAAATGGTGATCATGATCCAACAAAAAGTAAGTATTAAATTTAGCATTATTATAACTCTTTCTTTTATTCTTTTTGTACAATTGAACAATCTATTTTTAGCATCTTATCAAAAGACAGTTAATAAATACAAAGAATTAGACGCATTTGAAAGATTCTCCCAAATGAAGATTCTGACAAAGAGCATGTGAATGACAGGAAAAAAATAAAGACTCCGCTTTCGCAAAATTACATTACACGTACTTAATATGTTTCATCTTCTGACTGTGAAAATATTCCTTCTACAAAATTATTTAAAAGTAATCAAACCAGTGTTAGTATTGTTTCAACTCGAACAGACAGGAGCATGGTGCAACGGTTAGGCGCTTGCTTACCATTTGAGCAGACTAACGTTTGGGTCTTGGTTCCGGACAGTTATAATACTAATCCATACCGTTCTTTGTTTATGCTAATATACCGAGTGGCCCAAAAGTCTGGAAATAGTTAAATATCTCGAGAATACACTTCAGATTAAAAAGATACGAAATACGTATTCTTTTATTTTTAAAGATCTATTTAAACATGACAATGAAAACCATCCTCACCCCCATTGGGGTTTATTACACTATTAAAAGGCTGTTTTTGTATGATTATTTCAGTTTTGATTAAATGCCTGTTATTGCTGCTCTTGTGAAGCAATTAATTCTTCAGAATATTTTTTTGGTTTAATGGCCCACGCGTCCCCTTTTTGGAATAGTTCGCGCCCCTTTCCAGAGGGGTCGGCCTCGCAGCTTGATAACCGCTAGCCTAATTAATAAAATTCATGCAAGCATAAAAAATATTTTAGATGATTTTTGGGTTCTGCTTACATCAGAAAATACAAATCTCAAAATCTTTCGAAAGAAAAGCAGCTGATTACCGCGTCGTAAACGATAGATACCGTCCGGTATTTTTGTAAACGCCTATTAAAACTTACAGCAGGTCTAACGATTAATCAATCCGACGTATTTACTAAAATTCAAATGTAAATTGAAAATTTATACTTTTGGTAAACTTCATTACAAGAAGTCTAAACTTTTGTCGTCATAATTAAAGTCGTGAAATACTTTGGGGTAATAAAGAAGTAACAATACTCTTGGGAAGGCTAAAGTCTAGCACTTGAACGGTAATCTTTCGTTATCTTTTCGACCACCTCTACTATATCATGTTCTGCTCTCTGCTTGAACCGTCCAGTTCCCTAATGAAATCAAAGATGTCGACCTAAAAGAGAATAATCCTTAACTATGTTCTTAATACTGTTTCTATTCCCTTGGTGTGGAAAATTAGGTTCCTATATTGGGGTCAAATAATGTGGCAATTGAAAAGCTTGTAGAAAGCAAACAATTAAAGCGTGCAGATCTCAATGTCAATTATCAAGTAAAACTAAATTCACATACAGGGTTCCTGTAAAATATAATAAAGAGGCCAAATGAAGACGAAAACTAGAAAGCTTCTGAGTCAGGGAAATGATAAGGCGATGTTATGGATATCAAGAACATGAGAGCAAAGACTACCAAAAATCAGCAGGCATCCACGCGATGTAGATATAAGATAAAAGTCCAAATAGTGATGTAGCTTCTAAAAGTTGTCAAGTGTATGTAAAGGACATCAATTATCAGTAAAACTAAAAGACCACGTGTAATAATATTACAAGAAATTGCCATGTGTCTTTAAGCTGTAGTAGCAGTAAGTAGTGCTAGAGCTATTATTACTCATACTTAAATTGGAAGAGAGAAACTCCAGACATATACTACGATTGGGAAAACTATACTACATGTGCTTCTTCATGTACATGGATATATCAAGGGTTTTCATTACGAATAATAAGTATATGCTGCTCTCGAGCTAACTCATGCAATTCTTTCTTGCTGAACTCTTCACTTGCGCACAAAACGACAACATTCTGCAAAGGAAGAAGTTTGATGTACTGAATAACCACATCAAGGAAGAGAGGCAAGTCTTGATTGGCAAAGAATTAAACTTTTTGGTTTAGAATAACATTTTGTCTTTTTTAATGGGACGGAAACATTGACTTGATATATGTCAACTTGCAACACGACGGAAAAAATGATCTATCTCACTTAAAAGTGCGGAACAAGATAGAAAGTGATTAAAAGTACGAGGTACGTTTAGTTAGATAGTTAGGTTAGAAGCTTTGCTGAATTTGTGATAAATCTTTTAAAATAAAAGAAAACACAAAGAATCAACAATAAATATGGCTTTAAATAACAGCTTAATTTTTGAAATATGCAGTAAACAACGTATTGAAAATGATCAATATTAGATGTTACTACAACGTTGGAGAACGTCCAGAACCAGATTTAAACACAAGATTATTACCACCTTACAGGCGTCATTCAAGCATTTTGCAAATAAGAAACTATGAAAATCTTAATAAAATGGCTATTACAAAAGTGAGAACAAAAATAATACAAACAACAGTTCATACCGAAAAGGGTACATAAGAGGTCAGCGAGATACCCTGCAAGTCATTTGAAGTATGATATTCCCATACAAGAATAAAGACGCTAATATTCTACTACAAAGAAGAGCGAGAGATTTGGTTAGAGTTACTGCGGATGACTCTTGCCTGGATGTTGAAATTATTGAAATAGATATGCCACAAACAATAGGAAGCATAAAAATCAAGGAATCACTAGACTGAGATGGTATTTACGGACTAGTTCTTAAAATAATCACTTTTAGCTTACTCTCTAAGAAGACTCTTTACCAAATGTTTGATTATGGGATATGCTTACAGTGCTTGAAGAAAGGGTGACTCAGTTAAATACCTTTTGGACCTTCAGTTCTTAACACGTTTATCAGAATTAGGAAAAGTTTTTGAACAAATAATTATATAAAGTAAAGGGGTTTTCCAATAAGAGGTGTTATTTTGATATTCAAAGAAAAGTGCCATTTTTTAATATAAATGATCGGATGTTTATTTCATTATAAAGAGGAAGGTATGCCGTTAATAGTGGAAAATAACATCAGGCAAATGACCACCACGACCACGCTTACAGGACAATATCCTTTTCATGAAATTTTCCATAACCAAATCGCAAAGTGGCTGCCCTATGTCCTCGATAGCCTCACGAATTCCATCTTTGAGGTCTTGAATCGACGCTGGGCTGTTGGCGTAGACCTTCTCTTTCACGTGGCCCCAAAGAAAGAAGTCGCAAGGTGTTAAATCACAAGATCTCGGTGGCCAATTGTGATCACCTCTTCGAGAGATAACACGGTCCGGAAACTTTTTCCGTAAAAGATCAATGGTTTCGTTGCTTGTGTGG